>JAPMOQ010045887.1:1100953-1113503 GCA_026543055.1 Argiope trifasciata | reverse complement strand
TGTGTGTGTGTGTGTGTGTGTGTGTGTGTGTGTGTGTGTGTACTTCTTTGTTTTCTTTTCATTTGTATATTTAAGTAAAATATTATTAAAAACTCTGTGAACTTCTAGTGCGTCCCATTACTATCTTGATATATAGTATATTTTCATTTATTCAACATTTGACGTATTCAGTGAATTTATGCAACCTGAGCTAGGGTAAACAGTAGCTGTAATTTCATTTCCAATTATAGAGCATGGCTGTTGATATTACATCGTATAATTCTAATTTGTATCAAACAATACTTTAATCGAATGTATGTGAAAGTGTTCACTTATATTGTGATTTTTCAATTGAGTTATGTTATTTTAAAGGGAATACAGTTCATCAAAACATATGACAGTTTTAATAATGCGGTTACATAAAGCTTCCGATTAAGCTTTTTAAAATTATCAAAAATCAGAAAATTTAATCCTTAGGAATTGCTGGTGTCAACTTAAATTTTATAATACATTTCCCGTTATTGCGCTTTTCTATTCAACATAATAATTTTACAAATGAATCTGTTTTTTTTTCTAGTTACATCTACATGTGTGATAATTAAATATATATACATAGAATATAACTTGCATTAATAATCCTAATGTCATTGCAAATTTTAAGTACAACAAACTATTATCACCCTATTACACGCTTGTAAATTATCTTGAACTAATTGATTATCAAATATATTTCCTTAATAACGCGATGTAAATTGGAAAACCGATTAACATTACAGAATTCAAGGGAATAATGCTCTTTTAATATCTATTCAGCTCATTTTTATCGATATTTTTTAATTAACTTAGACAATGGAATGTAATATTGCATGTAAGAAATGTGTTTTAATGATTTCTCCGATTTGAACAAAAGGGAATACTTAACCATTGCACTTATTGCTAGAAATGTTTTATTGAACTAAATGGAAAAATAATTCATTGGATAATGTTTTCGAAATGAGAGCTTTCAGAGTAAATAATATTATTTTTTCATGTAGAAAAATCTCATTTCTTAAAAGCAGTAAATAATATCAATTTTTTAATCGAGTTTTCGCTTTGGCATTTGAAAACTAAAAGCACTTTTTTTCAATTCTGAACAAAACGCCTGAAGAAATAGTGTTGTATTTTCACACAAAAACAATATATTCAACAATACAAAACATCATCAACAAGTAAAGATGAAAGTTCTGATGAAATATAAAGAAGCTTAGAATGTGAGGGTAAATCATTTGTTTTAAAATTATTTGCAATCGCTTGCTTTCGTAGTGACATCTAGTGAGTTTTGTGTTAAATTTTTCTGCTCAAATTTCCTAGTAGATTACAGTTTGCTCTAAAATGAAAAGGTGATGAATATTGGAAGCAGATTTAATTTGTAAATAAATAGAATCAATTGTAAAGCATTTATGATCAAAATATATTTGAATCATAGAATTCTATGCAACATAAGTAATTTTGTTTCCTAATATTTAGAGATAAATTTGATACATTTTTTAAAACGGCAATACAAATATGAGTGTTGGAACTTTAATAGAAGCAACACTGCTGTAAAAACGTCACGCAATCAAACCGAAGAATTACACTTATACCACACGTTAGCTACGTACCTACCTTACCTTTCTTTAAAATGACTTGTCCTCGCTACGTCATTCGCAAGCGGAGTGAGGCGAAGGACTGACCCTTGTATTAGCATGCTGTCTGAAATAAGTGTTTTCTGAATGTTTTCAAAACGAGAACAATGAAGTTGGATATAAATTGAACTTTCAGCAGCAGAGATAGTACAGCAGTATCATTACACTGAATGAGATATAGCTAGATCGTACCACCCAAAATTGAAACGCCAATCAAACGAATGGGGTCATTACGGGTCACCTCGACATTCGAAATTTCTTCAGAATCCCAGCAATGGGAAAGTTATGATGATTCTCTTGCACGTTTATGATTCTATCCTCTTAAAGCATACTGTTCCCCCACAGCAGATCGTCCAGAGATTCTTGCGGCAGTAAATCGGTCCATTCGAACTATCAATTGAAGAGGCGCTGCTACAGGTGTTCTGCGATATCCGCATCGTTGGAAACGGGTTGCACACAATATCAGCGAATATATTGAAGGACTGTAAATCATGGGGATATGAATCTCTTTTGTATTCCATGTAAATAAATAGTTACCACTACAAAATGTCCAACCCTCTTATATTGCTTAAAAAATAACCACCCAGAAAAACGGTAAGTAATTATCAAATCATAATGGAAAATATCAACTGAAGTGAAGTCTCGCTCTTACAACAACTGATAAACTTTTTAAACCCCGTCTCTATGAGTTACTCCAGTTTCTTACCACATTTCCTAAAGAGGATTGGTTCTTGAGATTAGACTCATGAATTTGCTTCAAAGCGTGTATCAAGCATATACTTGGTTCAAATTTTTTTATCCACTATGTCAGACGATCATAGTTTATTTTCTGTAAATGAAACCCTATTTTTCCCCAAATAGTGCAATTAGATTGATAAATTGAAAACCGCCTTAGCAGAGAGACTACAAGAATTTTCTAACAGTTGCAGCATCGATTTTCATCCCGATAATGGCAAATCGCATGTTGCATTTGGTATAAAAATAAAACGCTTTAAGCTAAAAGCCAAATGAACTTTAAACGATAAATATTACATTTTTATTTTGAATAAAATAAAGGAAGGCAAATTATAAAAAAATTAATATGTAAAAACGATTTTATTTTAGTCTGAAATTTTATTATTTCTCTCAATGCATTTTAACGAAACGCATATTCTAATAACGTATATGAATGGGAATTTTACTAAAAAAATAATCAAGTCAGTTTTATTATTCTATTTCAATAAATAAAATATACCTTATATATATAATATAGATAAATAAAAATATATCTTCTAGGCATTTTCACTTAAAGTGCGTTCTTTGCATATCTTAAAGCATAGATGCATTATTTAAGAATTTCTAAATCTTGTATTTTATAAAATGTGAAAAGAAATAGTAAAATTTCTACCAAACAAGAGCTATCAAATTATGGGAAACTTTTCAAAATCTTTGGAAGAAGAGAAATCGTTGAAAACTCAAAAGAAAATAGTTTCGATCTTTCCGAGAATGCTGTCTTATTTCAGTTGCTTATTTTATTTTCATATTTACTGCTTTTGGGATTTTTGCAGATACTGCAGGATTAAAATAGAGAAATATGAATAATAATTCACTACAGAATTCAAAAATTTTAATTATGTATTTAATTATCTATGAATCATAAAAACAAATCTTCCTTTCATGAAAACGAATACTATTAGATTGATATAAATCTAATATAAATAGAAATCGATGGTCATTATTTAAAAGGTTTTCACAATCGGCTTTCAAATAAAGACTTTTCCTTCTGATTGGGGGGTAATTAAACGCCGAATGAGGTATATTAATTTTGCATAATAACTTTTAATAACTCTAATTGACTCTCAAAACTATTAAATATTTCAAAATTTATAAACTCCTGCTCCGTCTAAAATTCAATTATATTCAATTATATATTCTAAATAACTATTTATTATGTTTCAAGTCACATAATAGACGGTTACATTTTCATGAATGTGGAGTCATACACATAATTTCGAGATGTTAAAGAACACTATGAAACTCTGGGGGTGAATGTTTAACATTTGAAAGATAATAAAGATTTCTTTCTTAATTAACTTCGGATTATATTTAAAAATATAAATAAAAGTTACAGAGAATGAGTTTTCTTTGGGAGGGGGGGGGAGAAACTGAGCATTCTTGAAGTTCGAACTCGGTACCATTGGGTCCGTAGCCGTGTAACATAACACCAAGACAAAAATATACACTCTTGTCTAGAAATTATGTGGCTTATGAACTTACCACCACATTAATCCCTCGCCAGTGAGTCTGAGGGGAAACGAATGATGTTATCACACCAAGTACTTTTGGCGAGTGACACTCATTTTTATTGCGCCAAGCGTTATGGCGGGCGAAGAACATTTTGTCGCGCTAAGCATTATAGCGGCGTTTGCTGCCGTTAGATCTTGCCACGAAGATCGTTTTTGTTAGTTCAGAACCAGGGTCACCAATGGGCATTTCGAAAGTTCGATATTGGGGCCGTAGCAGCGTAACATAGACGAAAGTGTACACTCGTGTCCAGGGGTTGTTACCTGACTTATGAAATGACCACCACAAAATGCTATAGCATAAAAGTAAGGTTTAAAGTTTATATCTTAAAAGCAACGAGGAGAATTGGGATTTTTTTAATGCAAAGAAATCGGCATCAGAAAGTTTCAAAAACAAACACTATCAAATCACAATAAACTTCTAAGACATACTTAAAAGTTATCGTTATAATACATGAGAAAATAAAACTTTTAAAGATTCCTTATATCTTCATTGTAAATTTTATCTTATTTCGATCTCGTTCATGCTTCGTTTTTACTGTCACTGATTCTGCTTTTATAAACTCAAAAATTTATTATCTGCTTTTTCCATTTATTTTAGGTTAAGAACCCATTCGTAATCATTTTGAAGGATGAAACTAGCGTTTGCGTCAAAATGCATTTTGTTTGCAAAAGAATAGAGATACTGCAGATGTAATAATTTCTAAGCAAAATTATCATTTTTAAATAGAAATTAAGGAAAAAAATGTATTTGTTTCCAGCTAAATATTTAAAAATACTGTTTGAATGAATCATTTTCGTGATTAAAATATTTGACTAAACTGATAGAAAGATAATTTAGTGAAATAAATGCCTAATCAAATTTTGATTTCACATTCATTTGATGGAAAAAATTGTAGGAAATAGTTTAAGTGATTAAGATATCTTTTTATACTTTTTTAAATGTGCATATTAATACATTTTTTTCTTGCGAACTACTTTTTACTATTCCATTGAAATTTCGGCAAATCAACTTTTTTTTTCCACATATTCAGAAAGAAAATATTTTAATCGTCCAAAAATTCCAATCCAAGATTTTGGCGACTTACAGCATTTCACACCATAATAAGTTCAAAAATATTATTTTAAAATTATGTCTCTCTACCTATTGCTGTTGCGAAGACAGCAATTTAAGCCAACAGGAAGCGTCTGTTGGTGGCTTTTTTTATATAATCGCTCCAACTTGAGCCAAGAGTACGACTTTGTCACTCATGCATTACTCATTCGTTTGCACAACTCTTTTCTAAAAGAGGGAACATTCACACATCTCACAGATAGAACAGAGGAAGAATAACATGTCCGTACCGGGATTCGAACTCAGGATTCCAAGACCACGGGGAAGACGCAATACCCCTTTGGCACGACGCCGGTGATCACAATCACTCTAAAACTATTAAACATGTACGTATGAAAAGTGGTATATTGAATTTTATAACCATTTTTCTATGTTTCCCTAATTTTTACTTGATAGTAAAAGTGATATGATAATTCCAAAACGGTAAGGGCTAAATAGCAAAAAATTCGGCCCTCTAATTTGGCATTTAGGATGTAAATTTTCAAATATGGATGTAAATACATTTCAAATATGGCACCAAATAAGTGGCTGAATGATTATGTCTATACTTTTACATGTATTTACAAGCCAATGTAAAATGCTATATTCAAGCCAAAGATCGATATCCTTTACGGTTATTCCTCATTAGCATGCAGATAATATGCACTAACGAATTATTTTTACTACACTGAAATGCAAATGAATCTCATATGTGTAAACTACAGTTTGAGCACTCGCAGCTTTCATTATCTAGCTCAAAATCCACAATTTTATCTGGGTGGAAAGAGGATAAAAAGTTTCCTCGACGGTTTGCAAGAATGTCTTGAGGAAACATCGTCACTGGTTAGAATGCGAATTGGTTTTCTGTGCTTCCTTCATCTAGACGTTTATTTTGAGGTACAATAACTAGCCACTATGCCAAACCATAGTATTATTAAATGTTTAGATATGATTTGTCTGTCTCTATATGTTATTATAACTATTTATGGTTTATTGATAACTAATGAACAGCAACATAAACTATTTTTAATTTATCCTTTTGATTGCATATTCCTTGCAATATTATATTAGACTTAATTTGGTCTCTAATATCCTTGTCTTTGTAAAAAACAATAAACCTCCCAAAGTGTTCAAGAAAATATTCTAAAAAAATTCTTGTTAATCGATATAACCAAAGACTTCTTTTCCAATTAATAAAAATAGACTTGTTGTTTTTAATTCATCGATGAAATTTGTTCTATGAAATGAAAATAAAAAAAGGTTTTGTCACATTTCTTTCAAGGTCCATGAAAGAGATGAAATCCTCACTCTATTTATCAATGAATCAAGAATCCAATTAGAATTTATCTAATCGTAGGAACGATTTATCCTCTTTGAAGAAAAAAATGATTAATGTGCAGCAGAATGATTTTCGATTGGAGGAAAAATCATTGAAAAAATCCCTTTTTTCTGGTTATTGTCTAACGCCTGATTATGCTTCTTTTTATTATAAGCATTATTACTTATCTAAATTGCTGTGACAGATTCTTTCGTAAGGGTTTACTAATTTCTAATTGTTTCTGTGAAATTTCATGATAGATATATATGGATTTTCCATTTCTCTTGAATTTCAAATTTAGCAAATATGATTTTGATAATATCTGAAAATTTAGCAAATATACTTTTGATAATATCTGAAAATTTAGCAAATATACTTTTGATAATATCTGAAATTTTTTATACTGATATGTGAAAAGTTTAAAAAGTAACTAACATTAAGTGAGAATTAAAGTTAGAGTTAAAGAAATTCAGACTTATGTATACAATGGTTACTGTAATTGTTATTTATTTTAACCAGTTGCATAATTTAAGTATGTAAATTCCTGATTTGATATATTCTGCTTATACAAGTTTTTTTGTGAGTAAGCAATTTCGCTAATATTAACCTACGAAGAATATTAAAAACCACCATGTTATTTGGATGGTCGCTATTCGTAAAGATTCAATATCTCTTTCTAATGATACGAACAGTAACTATTGATTCGAAAACTTTCTCAGTATAATAATTTAATTATCGAATTAAAATAATTAGAAAAAATATGTATTGAGTAATTCCTAATTAACCCTTTATTTACTGAATTATGTCGACATCCATTTTTCAACTTCATTTTTGTACCAATAATTTAGTTTTCTTGCAGAATAATCCCAGAGAACCCAAGAAAAAAATGCAACTAACAGAAATATCTTAAATAGTTTAATTATTAATTAAATATTTTTAATTCCTAATTTTGGGTTGTATTAACTTCATGTTATTCGGGTTACATTCCCCGTGTTCTTTAGAATATCATCGGCAAAAATAGTGCTATAGTAAAGATATAAGTTAGATTTAAATGGTACTTTTAAGTACCGTGAGTAAATAAAGGGTTTAAGGGTCAATTCAGCGAAATTATCATTGTATAGATTAGCAAGAATTTTTAAGTTCTTAGAAAACTTTAAAAACTCAGATGTTTTATTTTTAATCATAAATTGCAAAATAACTTTAAAAACTATTTATCAATACTTCATTGAACATTCTGAAAAGCGAAAAATAAATTATTGCTTTCCTTTCACAAATAGGGGAACAGAATTTTTGATACAACCAAACAAAATTTTATGCCATAATTTTAAAAATAATTCTTTAAAAATTCCAGGCAAGTATTAGAGATTTAAACAGAAACTACAATTTCCTAACGCTAATTAGGAATTTAAAAAATATGTCATCTAATTTTTATACTACTTTAATTTATCTTTCGGTAGCACAGATAATATAATATTGGAAAATGTTCGCTTTTTCAGGACTGGTGATGTAAACTATAATATATTCTACTTTCCGATCGGATTTAATTTTGCGCCATATAATTATTTCTGCTTTTGCAATGTAGCATTTCATCCATGATGATTAATTTTATTTCTAATAAGGTCATAGAAATATACGATTGTTACTCCTGTCGTTTTTTTTTTCTTTCTAATGGTTCTTAAAGTCTTTCACTTAGCAATGGATGAAAAAAATGATTCTTGAATTAATATTATGTATTGTAGATAACTTTTTTAGGACTTAAATGCGTTAATTCCAAATAAAAAATCTTTATACACAAAATAGTTTCAACAAATAAAAAATTTTATCCCATAAGTAATTGAAAAATCAAACGATGTTTTTCTCTCTCTATTTCTTTATTGGATAATTTAGAGGTTATTATTTGAATTTTTAAAGATTCAAACTGTTCATTTTATAAATATCAAAACCAATAAATAGGAACAAAATTTGATTAAACATTTTTAATTATTAAAATATAGCAAAATGGTGTGACTATGTTTAATAATTAATGATTATAGCACATTTCCAAAGAACCTTTTCATCATAGTTTTAACCAAGCATTAAAAAATAAAAAAATGTGTTAAATGTTAAATATAATCTAAACCAACAAAAAATTTAAAAGAACACTGAGGAATCATAATTTGATATCATGAGACAAATGCATCATATAATTCATAGATAAAAAAATGTAGAGCATTTTATAAAAGACTAGTATACATCAAGAAAGGGACAGAAAATCTATGCTTTTCTATTAAGAAAAATTTATAGGGAAGTGTTATTTTCGAAATTAATCTTCTAATTTCTATTTAATCCAAATTTTAATGAAATTGCATAATAAAAACCAAATCTTTAATTCATTATTTCTATTAAATAAAAATCTACATTTGACTATACTTTTGATGAAGTTGTATTTTATTTAATTGTGCCATCTATTATATATTTTTGCTTTCTTGCAGCGAATTTCACAATCGGTGTCAATTTGAATATCTATGATAAATAACTATTATGACAGATAATAACTATGATGACAGATTATTTTAAATATATCTTGACTAGATTTTTCACCGTTTAAAGTAATTATCACATCTGTATTCTTGTATTGTCATCCCGGCGTAAATCTAAATTTGAATAGCCATAAAATCTTTTGTAATATTATCATGTATCATAATATGCTTCGCAAAATTATTTAGATAATGATTTCATTATATGCATTAATAAAAACTTCGATGTTTAATTCATCTACAACTCTGTCCAATAATAAAATTACACCCTCATCATTTAACTTATTGTGACTGATGAGAGGATCCCTCATACCCCTTGACATTATTTACCAATTTATCCTTAACATTATTTACCAATTGATTGATCCCTTCATCAATTGGTAAATAATGTTAATTAATTAGGGGATTGTTTTGAATTGTTTGAAATTTGCGAGTTATTTTTTCATAATGTTAAAGTAATCATGTTAATTATAAACAAGAATTTAAAAAAATAAATGTGTTTGATTTAATACGTCAGTTTCATATCAGAAAAATACTTAATTATTTTTGTCATTTAAATGATTTTTTTTTTCTTTGTGTAAGTCTCAGTTCCGAAAAAGATTTTTTCTGTCACAGAAAACAAAATTTACATTTAAAAATTTCAAAGTATTCTGAAAAATTTATAATTTAATTAAACATTTGTTTTATAGTAGTGCAGTTTTTTCAAAGGCAAAAAGCTGCTTTTTTAAAATGCCTAAAATAATTATATCTTATAATTTTTTTCATTAATATCAAAGTATTAATACAAAATACTATGAGCCTCAAAATTTAAATCTGTCAATTCTAATACAGGTACACTACACTAAATATTTCCCTATGGAAGGCTTCATGATTGTAAAAAATAATGTTTTCTATAAAATGGATTCGACATAAGATGAAATAATGAGTGGGAATAGTCGTTCCAAATCTTTCACATACATTTTAATTAAACTTAGGATCAGTCTCCTGTATAAAATTTTATATCTTGAATAAAGTCGTGAAAGTCAATATTATTCAGATTTTTCATATAAGAGAGTTACATGCTCCAAAATATAGCATTCAAACTATGATATTATATCAATTGCTTGCCACTGATGAACAATAATTAAATTATCCCTTTTTAAAAAATTGACTTTGGAGAAAATATTCATAATTGCCTATTTCTTTGTTAAAGACTTTTATATTTGCTATATTACATTAAAATGCTGAGTAGCGTTTTGTTATTTCAAAATAGTAGTGGGAAAAGTTTGTCACCCAATGGATGATTCCATAATTATTTAAATATTATAAAGTTTGAATTTTGATTTTATTTTGAAATAAAGAAATGAATAAAAAGAAAAAAAAATCAATATCGCTGAAATATGCTTAAAATTCGAATTAAGAAAATAATTGCAAAACCTTTCTTTTCAAATATACATTTCAGCAGACTTTGGTGTTACAGATTTTCATTTAAAAGAAAACATTTTTCAATAAATACAATATAATTCACTTTCCATACAAAATAAGGCTATCGCATTTCGTAATTTAGCTACAAAATTAAACCACGCATAAAATTTACTTTTAAAATCATTGAGTTATTTCTTTGAAATTTATAATGAACTACAAAGGAAAAATACTTTCGGAGTCTTTTTAACGAAAACGATTGATTATTTTTAGAAGGAAGAACACTATTATATCATCATATACTTAAGACAAGAACGATCGAATTATCGTAAACCTTGAAAACTCCTTCACTGAAGACCTTGACACACCATTAAAATCTCTCAGAAAATCGAATTTTCGATCCTTTTATATATTCCCTTTGCGAATAATACTGAATCATGATCTATTTCAAACGCGTGTTTTACTTTGCTATGTATGATCTGTTTTGCAATTTCTTTTAGGTTAAAAATACACTTGGAATATGTTTAAAGAACGTTAAAACATCTTTAGGCATAATAGAAAAAAATATCTGAAAGCTGTAGCAAAAAAGAGGATGTGGAGGTCTTTTTAATAGATTGCTTTCATTCTTCATAGAAAGGCAGTTAGCTGTTAAAAGCATTGATGAGAACTGACATTCAATTAAATAAAAGCCAAATAAGATTTTTTTTTCTTATTTATGGGTTAGAACATTTTGGTTGAATCTCTTCCTCAGGGTGGATGGGGATATTTATTATTTTTTAACTTTAAATGTCAGTTAAATATGTATTTCAATTTAACACCAATTTAATTTAATTTAATTTGATTCCCTCATTTCAAAGAAATTATGAAATTATGGTATTTCCATGTTTCACCTAGATTGGTTGGTTGGTTTATTGGTTTTTTATGGCGCAAAGGCCAATACTGGCCAAGCTGTGCCAAACTCAATATATATGAAAATATTAAAAGAGATAAAATAATAACATTAAAGTAAGAGTATGTAAAATTAAAATAATGAAGTGAAACTATAAATTAGATATTATGCATGAAATTGATGTCAAGTAAAAATGAAAACACATTAACATGGTGAAGAACACACACCTAGAAAACTCCTTTGGGGAGATTCGATAACATGCTATGCTATTGCAATGCTCGAAGTCACAGGTGATGCGTAATATAAGCTGAGTTAATTATAACAAAGCTCTAGCCTCTCCCTGTGATAGGACGTAGTGCTACCTCCACGTGGTTCTCCCTGGGCAACGGCTTCGGCCGGCTAAAGCACTCACGTTCGACCTAGATCCTGCATTTGCTCGGTCTTTTTATCTCTTCGAATTTCTTTTAATCACGTCTTTTCCTGGCTGCCTCTGCTGTTGAGAATAAGAGATCCGGGCACCTGACGTTATGGCATCTTCAGGCCCATTCACCTGCCTGCACTGCTCCCGAAGCTTCGACACAAAACGTGGACTTGGCGTCCATTCTCAGCGTGCACATCCTGCTGAGTATAATGACGAAATCAACATACCAAGCAGAAAACTTAGATGGACCCTGGAAGAACTTTCACTGCTCGCCATCACAGAGGCTAAATTGCTGGCAGCTGGCCCACCAACCAACATCAACAGTCGCCTACATGAAGTATTCCCAGGCCGTTCAATCGAGTCTATTAAGTCCCAGAGGAAGACTAAAAGATACAAGGACCTCTTATTGCAATACAAAGTTGAAGACGCATTGAGCAACACGAGCCCGGGGTCCACGGTTCATCAAATGACGGCTGATGCTTCCGCCCCCAACCCTATTGATGCTGAATCACCGCTCCTCTTGTCTGTGGAAAACTTTGGAGATGCTGGTCACCTCCCTATCGCAGATA
Source organism: Argiope trifasciata (assembly GCA_026543055.1). Lineage (NCBI taxonomy): Eukaryota > Metazoa > Arthropoda > Arachnida > Araneae > Araneidae > Argiope > Argiope trifasciata. The sequence goes on along the minus strand of JAPMOQ010045887.1, from coordinate 1,101,371 downwards.
TATTGTCCACCATCGACGAGATTAGAGAAGTTTCGGCCCACCTTGCGGAATCTGGGGCGTCTCTTAACGCATCAATGTCATCAGATGCTTTGCTCCGACAATCTCGTTGCGACGAATCCGTGCATCCATACCCACTCTGGACCTTCGACAGCCACGAATCCAATATGATTAACTTCCTAGAAGAGTTGATTAACACCCACTCACTTTCCGAATATGCTCCCGAATTTCAACAGATATGGGCCGACTTTAGGCGCCAACCTGACAAAGAGTCTTTATTTTATAAGGCCTCCCTGGTCTATAACATGATACTACCGGCCAAAACACCAAAAAAGGATTCTCGCCCACCCGGAGATGACCTACCACAAGAGGGCACAATCTCAAACAGGAAACTTAGACGCATCTTATATGCCAGAGCCCA
>JAPMOQ010045887.1:1053128-1095953 GCA_026543055.1 Argiope trifasciata | reverse complement strand
TATCTCATTTATATAAATTCCGAATTTTATGTATGTAAAACGTTATGCATGATATGGTATCAGTTTTTAAATTCATTAATAGTTAATAAAAACATATTTTTTAATATTTTGCCTGAGTCATGCTTAAGAGTGTTAGTATCGCTAATTATTATGAATGATATATAATGGCACTTATAATCTGGGTTAGAGAAAGGCTAATGTTTAGGGAAAACTTTCTTTTCTTTATCTTAACTGAAAGGGCTAAAACGTCCATTCAATAAAATCGTGGGTATTCTTTTAAAATTATTTATTAAAAATATATCTTAAACATTGGATGCATTAGATAATTTCTAATATAAAGGTGCCTTTAATTTCATCATCTCTTTCACAAATATTCTGATCTTCATTTCTTGTATATGTATCTCTCATCTTAATAATGCTATGCTTATTAAACATTTAAACTGTTCTAATCCTAATTTCATACATATTTGTCAGTACGTATATTCCCATAATTTTTCATTCATATTTAACCCAGAATCCATTCCTCAAGAAATGTTAGAGAGAAAAAAATCGAATCTCAGTTGATTTTGGGACACCAGAAGCGATCGGATTCAGAGAAAAGAAATCAGACAGAAGAGAACATATATCAAATCCAAACATGATTCGAAGAAAAAAAACGTTTTGATCGGGTTTATTCCTTCATAGTAAATCCGTTCTGGTCCAGATGATGCTTTTCTGCCCTCGAAGTGGAAAGTCAAGCGACGGATTTCTTTCTTTTCCATGATCTGATATTGATTAGTCGCACTTCATTTAATATTAGTCTGAATTATTTTAAGGAATATATTTTGCAGTCTTTGACAATAGTTTATTCTTTGATTCAAATCTTCAGTTGAGTGAGGAAAAAATGAAGTGGATACGTTTAGAAGAGTCAATAGAAGTACTATAAAGCAGATAACTTTTTATAAATATTAAGCTGAAGAAAGTGAAAATTATCTTGTTTAAGGCGTGCATACACATTAGAAGATTTTTTTTTAATTTAAGCTTTATAAATCTAGGTTTTTTTTGCAGTAGGTTATTAATAGATCTTTAAACTCATTTCAGTGAGAAAAACCCATATTACAGTAATTTTTAATTAATATTCAATGAGCTAATTAACATATTTTGCAATATTATATTTGCAATTCTAATTTAAACAAACAAAAAATGCTAATTGAAAATTATGCCTCATATTAGTATTTATTTGTCTGCATCAATCAAGTTATAAAAATATATAGCCTTTTTTTAAATAATTTTTTCATCGAAGATGAATAGAAAAAAAGAGATTTTTTCTGTCATTTTCACTTTTAAATATCTATTAAAATTTATTTCTATAAATAAAACTTTGAATAAGGCACAAAACATCATCTGTTTCATACAGATTTTGATGTATAAATAATTGTATTCGGTTAATTTCTTCTTGAGTTATGATAATTTGAATGAAGCAAAATAATGGAAAAATATCATTCTTCATAAAATGAGTTTTAAAAAAATCGAAATTAGAATTTTGTGGAAAGCAACTCAAGAAAAAATTTTATAACTCCAAAAATATTCCGAATATTGACAACCTCTTGGTATCGTTTGAAAGCTAAATGATCAAAAAATATTTTGAAGCAATTAAAAATATTCGATATTTTGAATGATTTTCGAATTTTCAAGTGTGACGTACGCCTTAATAATCAGCTTTGGCAGTAAGAAAAAATGATTTGATATACAAAAAAGTAAGAAATACAGATTTCGATTTAAAAAAAGTAACAAAAAATTGACAAAATTATATATGTAAAAATGCTTTCGAAGTGCCTAACTTAAAAATTCTTTTGGGAATATTTTCCTTAAATATGGTCTAAGGTATTTTTTTTCAACATAACAAGAAATATTTTTTGAAAATTCAAGCATAAATGACTGCGGCCAGAAACCTGAGTTATATTGTTTGATGAACTGAACAAACTTCAAAACATCTCTAAAAACAATTTCAGCTCCATTTATTAGCCAAACAAGCGATTGATTCAATGCACCTGTGAAAACGCTAATCTCCACAGTCTGAAATTTATACTACTGTTTTTTTATATTCATTTGTTACAAAGGGATAGAAAATCATATGAATGATTTCAATGAAACGGAGGTTATATAATAAGTTATATATGCTGTTGCTTACATTAAACCATATCTAGAAAATCTGAGTATAATATGGAAATTATTTTCATTTAGAACTGCACTGTATTATTCTGAGGGGTAAAGTTTTAAATTACTTTTTTAAAACTATTATTACATTTCATTGATATAATAATCCCGAACATAACCTTCCTCTCTTTAGAAACTAGGATTAACTGAATGACGATGATGTAGTTAAATATTAAATTAATTCTCTAATATACTATTTATTATTTTGTGGAACCTGTAATTATGAGTTGTGTATAAATAGTAAAACGGTGCAGTTTTATCACTGAGTTATCTTTATATTTCTGCCATTAGTAGTAAACTTATTTACTTTAACGTTCCGTTGTAAAGCAACTATAGGTCTATTTTGCGATGGACCTCGTAATTCTCAACCGCTGTCCGATGACGAGGACGACATCTAAGATGGCACATCCTCTCCAAACCACACCACACTAGCGGGAGGGCGTTTGGACTGACAGATTTATTGAGCAACAGATCTCCTTACACGACAGTTTTTCGGTGGAATCGAGTTTCGAGCCAGAAACCCTCCGGTTCTGAAGCCGAGATCTAACCACCAGGCCACTGCGCCCCTACTAGTAGTATACTAAATGCTGGTACAAATGCTTGCTTATATTTGGTATATATTATATATTAATGTTTGTTTATATATAAAATGTTGCGTATTATTAGGAATTAATATGTTTTGCTACCTTAAGCAATTTTTTAATCAATCTGTAGAAAGTATTGATTCTCTTCCTTGTAATACCAAATAATTATTTTTCTTCCCTAAATAATTTCTTCCCTGTGTAATCTCCTTGCAAAAAATTTATTTCGCTGCTATTATATCAGTCAATATATTATTGATAATAAAAAAAGTATAAGAATTATAACTCGAAAGGAACTAAACCCATTTCATACGCCATTTTAAAATGATTTCGAATGAGGAAAAGAACTTTTTCATTTCTTCTCCAAAATCTTTTTGACATTTTGATTTTGAAAAAAAAAATGGATATCCCATTTCTTGATAATATATTATAGATTTTAAAACATTGATAATAACTGCACATATTCCTATGTTTTTTCCTTGTGTTTTGAACAAAATACTTCCATCAAGAAAAATGTTGAAACAAAACAAAACAAAAAACTCGAATCTCAGTTAATGCCGGTCACCGTAAGCGATTGGATTTGGAAGAAAGGGAAGATATATTGTATCAAATCATAACTCCAGAAGGAACTGTAGGTCAGGACGGTCATCAACTTCTTCATTCATCTTAAGTCTACTACCAATTCTATCAGATTTGAATGAGGTTTTTTAGAAAAGCTAGGAGCGAAAAGCTCAGAAAAAGATTTCAGTTTCATTAACCGTTATTGTTTATCACATTTCATGTGATTACAATATGAGGGTGTGTTTTTTTAAATAGATTTTGAGAACATCGATATTCAATTTTTTTTTTGTTTCAATCTTGTACTTGGATGAGCCACATAAATTTAAATGATGCTCTAAAGATTAGAAATTCTTAGTGCCATTTGAGGCATTGAAAAAACAAGAGGAGCTCATTTAGGCTTAAATCGCTGACAAATAACTATCACCGAGCTTGTAAAGTTTCATAAGTAACAACAACAATAATAATGTTAATTTTTAAAAAAATACATTGGTAAGATATCGTTACGAACCTGTGGTTTTGCTTTCCCACGCTAATACTGTCATCGTAATGAAGGCAGATTTACAGTAATATGTAATGAATAGTGAATGGGTGTAACGTCAGTAATCCCGAAGCTTGGCGACAAACTTGGACCGCCATTTGACAACTATGCGACGAATTCGGTGACTTTGGTGACAAAATGGATAATACCCAAAGCATCGAGAATTTTCACAATCCGTCCATTAGAAGCCGAGATAAGTCTAGAATGATCCTGATTGGTCCAGAAGGTTTAGCCCCGCCTCCCGTTGCTATATAAGCAATCATCTGAAGCTGATCTGGACAAGTGAAGCAGCACGTCCAAGTGTGGAATCGAGAAGACCTGAATCAAGAGGTCTTGGAGCCTAAACGAGGCACACTGGTGGTCGACAGAGTAGAATTAAGTAGAGAGGTCTTGAACTGAGGAGTCCTGAACGGAGGACTGCTGGTCGCTGTGTGGCGTATTCTGGCGAAGCCTGTGCCTTAGTCCGTTGTGTCATCATCGGGAATGGAGCTGTCTTGAACTGAGGAGTAGTCGAGGTGTGCAAAGTAGTGAGTCGGCAGCGAAGACAAGAAGAGACAGATGAGTAGTTTCAGCCTGTTGGTGAGAGACATACGTGAGTGTAGACAGAATCCCTTAAAGATTCCCTCTCCTGCTGAATTCTGACTGGTAGTTTTGTGAGCTGTGGACGTTGTTACTGCAGAATTTCTGCCTGTAGACTACTGTTGCCATTGTGGGCTACGATCTGCCGTAGAGTTCTGCTGTGAGCTCTCCTGTGAGTTCTTCTAGGCTATGTATAGCTGTCTCCTGTACATAGTTGCGTTGTAAATATTTATTGTCTTTGTATTTGTTCTGTAAATAAATGTCGTCTGAGTTGTATCGTCTACTGAAGGACTGATCATTCTGTGTGTCATCATCATCTTCTCTCACCTTACACACCCACTATACAAGTAAAAGAACCCGATGGATTAGGTTAGGGAAATCCTTAACAAATTATTATATTATTCAGCTTAATAAGGAAGTTTATTTCCATTTTATTTAACATTTGAGGCACTCAGTGAATTTATGAAATTATAATCTAGGTTAAAATGTTACAGATATAATTTTATTTCTATGTATGATGCATGATTGTTCATATCTATTGTAAAGCATTTTGGATAAAACAATACTTAAATTGAATGTATGGGAAAGTTTTCATCTCTATTGGTTCCTTTCCTATTGTATTACCCCGATTTTAATGCAATGCGATTATTCAAAACATATCATGGTTTTAATATTTTTTATATAAAGCTTCTGATTTGCCTTAATTTAAATTATATATAATGACTAATGTCAGCTTGTATTTTATAATGCATTTCATTTCCAGTTAGTGCATTTTTCTACACATAATAATTTTACAAATAAATCGGCATCTTCCTGGTTGTATCTACTTGATTTGATTCATGATAATTCAATATATAGAGATAGGATATAAATTTCGTCAATAATCTTAATGTCGTTGATAATTTTAAATGCTTAAACGTGTCATCATCATGTTATAAACGGGCAAATTATCTTGAACTAATTGAGTAGAAAATATATGTTCCTAATACCGAGATGCAGTTAATAATAAAAACGATTAACTTGCTTAATTCTAAGGAATAATGCGATTTTAATGTCTGTTTTAATAATTAGAGTGTCTGCAGCATTATTACTGTAATTTTGGCTGCATTGCTCTAAAGGAGTCAACTGATTCTGGAATCCTGAAGGCGCCAAGGACATCAATTGCTTCTTGCAATTCGAAGTTAATGTAATGGATAGATTTATTGATCAATTGATTCATAATAATTTCTAAATTAATGTAGACAATGGAATATATTATTGCATATAGAAAAAAGTATTTTCATGATTTCCAAATTTGAACAGAAATTACTTTTGAATGGCTTCATCATTCCTAGAAAAGGTGTTTTTTTTGTAAGTAATTATGAAAATATTTTACTGAATAATAATTTTAAAGTTAGAGATTTAAGAGCAAACACACTTATTTCCTCTACTCAATAAATTACTTTGCTTAAACAGTTTTGAAATTCTCCTTAAACAAATCATTTCGCTATTGCTCTTGAAAATTAAGTGTGTTTTTTTTTCATTTTTAAATTTATATCCATTCAAATAATGTACTTTCACTAAAAAATATCGGGTTTTTTTAATAATTCTAAATATTGTCAAACAAGTGAATAGGAAAGTTTGGATGAAACTGTAAGAATCGGTTGAAAGTGACATTAAATAATTTACTTTTAAATTCTTTACTATTGCATGCCATTGTAGCGCCATCTAGTGAGCCCTAAACTAATTTGCAAGCCCAGAGTTGTATAATTTCCCGAGGAATGTAAACGTGATGAATATTGGAAGCAGTTTTAATTTGTAAAAAAATAGAATCTACGAAAAATGATTTGTAGCCATAGTATATTTAAAATATATATTATTATGTCATATAATTTTGTAACGTTGTAATATAAATTTGGCACGTATTTCTAGCTATAACGCATATATGTTTTTAAAAAGTATATCAATTGAGAAATAGTATATCATCTGATCAGAATGGAATTTATGAATTGAATCAAAGTCTGGCTTCCACATGTGTTACTAAAAATAGCATTACAAACTATCACTTTCCTTTCCCCCAACAAAAATCGGAACCTTTCTTAAAAAGGTTTGCTATGGATTTCGTCTTAAAATGCGCATCAAAGACGCTCTTGGTCTCTGAACTATATTTCTTCATTCTATTTGATGTGGTTGAAGGTAGGCAATCTGTTACAGATTTCTTCCTGATGCCGAATCCAACATTTCTTCCGAATACTGCAATTAGCTTGATAAATTGAAAGCCGTCAAAGCAGAAAATTGCAAATTTTGGCAAATCGATGGGGCATCATCTTTCATCAAGATAATGTAAAATCACATGTTCTTAATTTCATCAAAATGACTTGCACATATCACGTACTCTCAAAATCTCACTTCACCCCACTTGTCATAAAAAAATTTCTCCACAATAAAATATACCAATCCATAATCGAAACGAAAAAATCAGATTGAAGAATGTTTAACAGGAAAACTCCGACTATTTTAGATACATGGAATAATGAAGTTTCAAGAAAGATATGAAAAAAAAGAGTGGCTAGTTAATTTTAGTTAACGCTCTACTTTGAAATGGCAATGAAAGGAAAACATTGAAAATTTTTAAATCAAACTTGGCAATAAAAACTTTACCAAGAAGTTATATAACTTCTTTAGGGTTATATAAACTGATAATTTTAAAGAAAATTATTATAACTTCATTATCACTTTCCCGCCAAAAAAGTCCAAAAACTCACCATCAGGAAAGAAATGGAGTCGTATAGAATGCTTTTAAGCAAAATAGAACACGAAGGGAGGCATCGCTTTAAAATGTGTTTATTCCGATTGTGTTTCCAAAACTTGTTAGAAAGTAGGTTTAATGTGGCGTCCATCATTTGTGAAACGAAATTAAATCGTACTACTGCATTGTCAATAATAGTCTCCGCATATATAGAAGACTGTTACGCACATGTAGGTGTGTCATATCTTTCAGTTCCTCCAAATTGTTCATATTATCACCATAAAGTTCTTCTAGAGACAATACACATGCGCATGCGATGCAAACATGTTACAGAAAAGAAACCTTTTAAACCTATCTCCTGATGTCCGATTCTATTTAATGCATCTAATGTATATAAAAACATTTCTCCCTTGTGGTGCGTTTTTAAACTAATTTTGCAAGAAAAGAAATTGACATGCAATCCTTTAAACTATTACCAAATTTGATAACATTTGGTTCAGTAGTTTTCTTTTTATGATCATAACAAAGAGTAACTTTAATTATTTTCCACCCTGTATAAATAGCACAATAATTTATCCTTGTCACATAATCATTTCGTTTAAAAAAGGAATAAATTAATAAGCTATTTTAATATGTAAAAAAGCTAATTTATTTATATATTATTTTAAATTTAAAAAAGTTCATTTGTTTATATAAATATAGGAAAAGCTAATTTTTTTAAATAATTTTATTTGTCAGAAAGGCTCATTTCTTTATACATCATTTTAAATGTAAGACTAGCTCATTTCTTTAAGTATCATTTTAAAGGTAAGGAAAGCTAATTTCTTTATATTATAATTTAGAACCTCACGTAATGAATTTTAACAAAAAGCGTATTCCATTTTTGAAAATAGTATTTTAATATAAAAATCTATCCAATAAACTTTATAGTTTTACTAAAGAATGGATACTGAAACCGTATCAATGAATTCTTCGAATATATTCACATAATCAGTATCTTCACATAAGAAATATAAGTTTTTCGGATATCTTAAAACCAAAATGGATTATTTTAGAATTCTGATATCCTGATTTTCACAAAATGTAAGGAATATATCATAAAATATCTTGGAGAACAAGAGCTATCAAATTATGGGAAACTTTGCAAAATCTTACCCAGAAGTGAAATCGTTAAATTTTCCAAGAGTATCGAATTTCCGATTCTATCGAGAATATCCTTTGCATGACTTCTTTCAGATCCCTATTTCTTTTCCTTATTTTCAGTTTCTTCTAATATTGCAAGAAAAAAATGGAAGAAAAAACAAAATTTCACTCAAATAAAAAAAGAATTCGCAGAATTCGAAAAAACTAAATAGTGTATTTGATTGTCTTAAAATTGTCATGAAAAAAGTATTTCTTTCAAGAAAATGAATATTATTATTTTGATATAAATATGACATACATAATTTGATATATAATATTTAATCGATGGTTTGTATTTAAAATGTTTTTTCTAACCGCTTTCGAATAAAGATTTTTTCTTCTCTTTAGTGCTTTATTAAATAGCCAAACAAAGTATATCACCTGAGTGTTCGGATGAATAAAATTTTGTTTCATTATACTTAATGAAATAACACTCATAGCAGTGAAAACTTTCCAACAGAAAAATAATATTGATAACTCTTATTTTTTAATGATTCTCATTGCAGTAAACTATTATTAATATTATAATAGTTTATACAAACTATTAATAACTAATATTATAAACTTAGATTCCATCTGAATTCTACGGTATTTTGTTCCATTCCATACTGTAAATGAATACGAATTCAAATTTCCAACAGATGGTTCTAGACATAATTTTGAAGCTACAGACATAATTTCCTGCTGTGGAAGAATGCTATGACAATATAGTTGATAACCACTGTGAATTTTGAATGGAACTAAAAAATTAATTCCTGAAATAATTTATGCCTTATAGTTTCAAAATATAAATAAAATTCTGGAAAGACGAACGGTTTTCCTTGTAAAGGAGGGTGGGGTGAAATGCTATAGCTTGAAAAAAGAGTTATATCTTAAAAGATACAAAGAGAACTGGGACATTTTATCAAAACTGCAAAGAAAATACCATCAGCTAGTTTTGAAAACAAGCACTATGAAATTTAAATAAAACTTGAGTACCCTATATTTAAAGAACAATCGTTAAAATCTATGAGAAAGTAAAATTTTTGAATATGCCTTATATTTTAATTGTAAGTTTTGTCTTATTTCAGACAAGTGTTCTGTTTTCAATGTCCCTGTGTCCGCCTCCTTCGACTCAAAAATGAACGATCTTCTTTCAATTCATTTTAGAACCCATTCGAAATATTTTTGAAGGCTAAAACTAGTTGTTTGTGTTCAGAGTATTTTGTTCGTAAAAAATTTGAGATGCTGGTGAAGCCTTCATTTCTAAGATAAAATGTCGAGTTTTCTTTATGCAATTTAATAAACATTTTTTTTTCAGATGAAGTTAGGAAATTAAAAATGGACTGTCACTGCAGTTTTAATGACCCATTTACATAATTATATAGTTTTGATAATTGCCGACAGAACTGATAGTGAGGAGAATTAAATAAAATAAATGGGTAATCAAATTTTGAATTAGCTCTCATTTATAGGGAAAAAATAACTGGAATTAGTTTAAACGATTGAGAAAATTTTTAGGTCGGAACAGCCTGTTTTGGTAGGGATTTGTATTCACATCCCTTGAGTTATGAGTTCGAGCCCCACTAATCGAAGACTTTTCGTGTGTGTGGTGACTACCGCACTTACATATCGGTCGTAGTCCCAAAGTCCTCCATGTCGGGAGTAATAATACTGGAGATACTGGTTCAAAGGAGATCGTTTTCTTATTCACATCTAAATTCCGATCTGGGGATCTGTGAATAAAATGTATGAATGAAGTCGGCCCCGTAAAATGAGTTGTGTCTCGTAAGTAGCTAAGATGGCGCCCTAGATGGCGCTACTGAAAAACAAGAGATGTTCTATCAGCTAGAAAAAATCATTCACTTAGTCAACGGGCTTGTCTATGACAAGTGCCATTAGAAATAACAATAGATACATTTTACAGTTCTTTTAATATGCGTATTAATACTTGATATGTTGTATGTACAATACTCATTTTCATGCGTACTTATTAATAATGTATTAATACATATTTTTCGAGTGAAATATTTTCAACTATTCGAGGGAAAATTCTTCAACTCATATTCACAAAAAAATATTTCAGTTTTCAGGAAGAAAAAATATTTTAATGATAAAAAAATGAGATTTCGGCAACTCATAACATATCAAACCACAATCAATTAAGCATATAATTCTTGAATTAAGTATTTTTACGAGTGATCACAATAACTCAAAACCTGCTAGATCTTTAAAGTATGAAATTTTTTTTATGATATTTTTTAGAATATTTGTAGAACCATTTTTATAATGTCTTCAAATTATTAGTTGATATACCCTGCTACGTAAGAGCAAGTGAACACGATCATTTCAAAATGGAAAGAGCAAGATAGATAAAATTTGATTCTCTAATTTTGCGTGTATGATGCAAATCCATATCAAATACGGATCCAAGTAAATAGCTGAAAGGATTGACGGTCTATAATTTTTCATTCATTTAAAATTCAGTATATCTATGGCAAAGATCGATCGATATTTCTACCTATTCGTCATTACCATGAAGATAATATGCACTTACAAATTGTTTACTATACTGAAATTCAAATAAATCTCATTGTTGATGTCTATGCCGCTATAGCTTTCGCCAAATAATTTAAAATGCAGTGGCACTCTTCTAAATTTATAATGTGGTTTTAACTATTTATTAGTTAACAACAATTTTTAACTCTAAAGAATGAAAGATATCATTAAAAACAGAATGACATTTATTAACGAACACAAAAAATCTACGAACGCAAAAATATTCACTGTTACTTCTCTCATTAGACATCACAAATTTGAAAATCTAAGCATAAAAAAAGCAAAAACGAAATCTACGATCGCAAATTTCAAATTGATACCTGAGAATCATTATTTATCTTAATTCATTCAAGTCATTATTTATCTTAATTCATTCAAGTCATAAACCCAGTTAAACCGATTTGAAACACTCCCGTGGCATCTTCCTCTTTGTATGTATATCTATATCTATATATATATATAAAGGAAGAATTTCCAAATGGTAAACTATATACCAATACATTCTTAAGCATATTAATTTATATAGAATTTTTAAGATAACACTATTCCTGCAAACACAAATTGCTATTTTCTAATTTCTGAGATCCTAAAATCGTTTCATAATGGATTCATCTTAGAACAGGAATCAAACCCTTTAATGTTTCCCACTTAAGAAAGAATGAAGGGATATTTCATCACCAGGAAAGAGAAAATACTTTTATCAAAACTGTTTTAGAACGCGAGCGAAGTATTTATGAACATATAATAAAAATTAAATTGTTTCATTTCCTCCGAAAAAAAACTTGCATTCCATGAAAATAACAGCTATGATGCCATTGCTCTAAATCAACATTTTAAAAAAGCATCTGCTGACAAAGAAGCACAGGAAATAGTGAAGCAATATTGGTAAAAGTAGGTCATCCTTTTAAAGAGAGATGGAACTATTACTCATTCATCAGTTAATTAAGAATCCAATTAGAAATCTGTTCGCAGGATCCAGGAATTTCCTTTCCAGAAAAAGGATTAAGGTGCAATAGAATGATCTTCGAATGATGGAAAACCATAAAAAATCATTTCTTTCCTGTCACTGTTCATTGCCTGATGATGCTTCTTTTCATTGTAAGCTTTGTTTTATGTTAATGTGTAAACCAGCTTCAGTAAGTCACTAAGATTGATATCATTTTTACAAATCATTTTACTTTTACTTTCAACTGAGTTCCTTTTTGATAATTTGAATTGGGTTAATTTTTTAAAGGAATTCGTGATATTTTTATGTTCATGTTACTTACATGGAATTTAGCAATTTATGACTAATAAGTATAACCGACATTGAATATTTGCTATGTATTATAAAATTACAAAACAATTATATTTCCTAATTAAAGGGATTAAAATAATTAGCTGAATTGACTAGTGGAAGAGGTCCTTCCGACATTTACTCTCATATTCATAAACAAAAGTGTCATCCCCCTCACCAAACATAAAATTAGGAATCGTCCCAAAAGGCCATGAAAGCCATGATTGTCCTGATTTTTACCTCTTCCCATAAGAACTATGTGCCTTGTAGTATAGTAGGGGGGGGGTAAACAAGGCTTCACCTATTTATAATGTAAGACACCAATAAACAATCATTATAAAACATCGATCTTTAAATTAAATATATTATTTTTTTGAATTTCATCTGAAACTTTTGTCAATTGATTCCTGGAATAAATACCAGAAAATAGAATATACAATTTTGGCGATTGTAGGATCACAAGATAATATACCAGATTGATTTAACTTTCCGTTTTCCGATAGTCAATCTTCTTACGAATTTGATTTCAAATTTGATATGGAACTATACTTTTGGTGATAATAGATTGGTATTACATTTTTCCATCTGGTTTTATTGATTCTTTACAATTTTATTTTGTATACTTAATAAAGTATAGTATCACTAACATTATTTTCTAAAATATTGCTTATATATTTATTAGTTTTGCAAATAGAAAAATTATTGAGTGGGCAATGAATGATATTCAGAGCATGATGTATATTCATTCAATTGAGAATCTAAATTCTAACTATATTTGAGAATAAACTGATGCACAAAAAAAAGAAAAAAAATCTTAAAATCCTCTATATTATTATAAAAAAAAACGTAAAGCCAAAAAGTCAAATAAAAAAAAATCACTAGAAATTTATATTTTGTTCTGCTACAATCCAATATACTTATAGTGGAGGCTTTATTAGCCAGATATTATCCTCAAGGCTGAGTGATCACTTTTGCCTTGTGGTCATATTATCTGGCTCCGATCCCTAAAATTGCGCAATCGATCTCGCATCACCAATAGCCACAGCTATATATTCATTTAGTCTGATGAATGGATTTTTAATTATAAAATATGGTTTATTTCATTACTAAAATGTGGGGAATGTATTTTACAGTTTAAATAAAAATGACAATACAATAAAATTCAGCCCTCGAAGCATTTCTCTAAAATCTGTATTAAACTACAAATAAAAAAATCAATAACGAAAACATCTGAAAGAAAACGTATGACTACTTTTAGGAATGATTATTTTTTCTTTATTTTAAAACGTGTGGGAACATAACATCAGGTATTTTAAAAGACAATAGCTATCGGATTCATGTAAACCTTGCAAAATCCTTATGTTAAGCACCATCGCTAAACTCACAGTGGAAATCAAATTTCCAATCATTTCATATATTCCCATTGCGAATAATGCTGAGCTATTTTATTTATTTGGCATTATTTATTTTGGTTCGGGAGAAATATTTTGACCTGTCTATGATATTTGGAAATTTACTCTCAGGCAATTGTTTCCTTATTTGCATCAAAACGAATCAAATTATGAACTTTTTATTGCATTTATATAAAAATTCATTTCAATTATGAATTTTTAAAAATGCTTAAATATTGTCATCTTTGATTAAATAAAAGTAACTCTTTATTAATTAAACATATTCAAAAATCTTTAAAAAATATTTGATTAAAAACTGTTTTAGTGGATTTCTTGTTTATTTAGATTTAAAAATAAAACTTTCCTTGAACTACTTATAAAAAATCACCAGATTTCCTACAAAAATTTGATCAACAATCGCATATTCTCTCTTAAATATAAAAAATGTAGTATAATATAAATATAGTAATTAATACAACAAAGGTAAATCAAGTATAGCAAAAGGTAAAGTTTTTAAGTAAAACTTAACATTCAGCAACATACAGTAACTTCAAATGGGATATTTAATGCAAGAATATCTTTTTATTGGGTTTTATTTTTCAGAGACGGTAATCTTATATTTTTGTTTGAATTTATATAGTATTCGTATCCAAGCTCTGAATTGAGATCTTCATGTTCATTTTAGAGCTTCAAAAAATAAAAATAGAAAAAAAAAATAATTAAGAAAAATGCCATTATGGTATTTATTTGCACCATTGCTTCATTTTCCCACATTTGTAAAAACACGGGGTTTTAAATTTTCAAGCCGCAAAATTAGCGTCTGGATCTTAACCCCTTAAAAGAAATGAATTTTAATTCGGGTATGGAATTAAGATATTTTAAACTTAAAATATTATATTAATATATTTGTAGATATTATAAATCAATGATTAAAGGAGGCGAAATTAATTAATATTTCAAGAGCAATATGGGCATCTGAGAAAATTAACATGTCATGCATTTATAAAGGAGTCATTTTCAGGTAAGACAGAAGATAAATTGTTTTATGATAATTTTACTTTTAGAAATTTGGAGAAAAAATGTTAAGAGAAATAAGCGTTAATAATTTATTTCAAAAATTAATAATTTTTAAATTGTTTTATTCTGATTGTTTGAATAATAAATACCTATATTTAAAACCCTCTATTACCACATCCGTAAATTAAACGAGCATTTATTTTAATTCGGAATTGAATGGCAGAATTTTTATGTAAGAATTCACTGTATTAATTTAAAATTTATATTTTAATTTTGATTCCTTTACCAGCTTGGAAGCATTTCTAGAATTTCTTTATTTAAACATCAGAGAGGCATTTACATTTAAAAGAACTTTTTATCACATTAACGATTCCATTTTCAATACATATCATAAAAAAAATCATAAAATACAGAATTATAATTTTCTTTTGCTCATTAAATATGTTAGTTATCAAATATTAGTGAAACTTTGACAATTATAAATAAATTAAAATTTAAAATAATAATAAAAGTTTTCATAAAAGGTTTAATTATTTTTTAAATAACTAATTCTGTATTTTGTAAAGTAAATGAGGAGTCTTTTAGTTAGAAAATTTAAATTATTATTTCAACATCCATGATGAATTCGTTCATGATAATCATGACATTAAAGTATAACTTTCTAAATACATTTAAAATCATCTCTCTGAATTTGTTTTGAAGTTCACGATAAAATCCTCAACAAATTAATATCAAAGAAAATTAAACTAGAAATTCCTGAAACACATACGATGGAAATAAACATTTAAGTTATTAATACTATTACTTTGAAATCCGATGGGACGGCCTTTATGCAACAGAACCCATTTGACTTGCATTTTTCCAAATTTTAGTTTTGTTAGTTGGTATCTTAGTTTAGATTTTTTTTATATAGATTTACGTTCTGTTTCGAATAAATATGAAGTATATTTTTGCCACTTTTCTATTTACTCTTGACCCTAAAGTTGTACAATCAATAAGAAAGTAACTTTCATACCATGTTCCAGAATGAAGTAATCATTGAATTCCCTTTTGACTTATTAGAGCGACATACTTATAATATCCTGATTTTTGTGTCGGAATTTATCCTACCAATTCATGATAAGGGTATCGCCTTCTTTAGAATCATCCGAGATAATCAAAATGCCGCTCGATTCCTTTTCTAATCAAGCACCCAATTTAGGATCCTCATCTCACCGAAAAGCAGAATTAATCTGCTGTTCCAGAAAATGAGCTGTCGCTTCGATCGCCGCTGATTAGACCAAATAATAAAAGTTGTACTTCTTTCCACTTAATTGTTGTTACTAAATAAAACTGTGCTTGAACTGAGTAAGGAAATGTAATTGATGAATAAATCTGTAAAGCAATTTTATTTATTTCTGGAATAATTTACTGATATTGTGCAGTGACGTATCAAGCAATACTTAATTGCCTATAATTTATGGAAAATGCGACGGTTGTTAGTTATTCGCCGATTCTTTGATATCTCGCAGAGTCTTTATGGTTTATATTTCAACACACAGAAATATCTTATTTGCAATGTTAAATTAGAACAATTAAATCAATTGAAACACAGATTATCATTTACATGAATAATTTTTTTCTTTGACAAATATTAAAATCATATAATTTCTGAACATCTAATGAAAATGAATAGATCTAAACATTCTTGGATTTTAATACTTTTTCTTCGTTATTTTTTTATGAGTACAGTATCAGGAATTCCAATAAATTACTTAAATACACATAAATCTACAATACTTGTGGAATTCCATTAAGTCCATACATATTTTATTGGAAAGGAAATTTTTAAATTAATTATTAAATAATGGAAAAAGAATTTAATATTTTGCTGACAACCTGATTAGGAATGCTAATATCAGGGAGTGTAATATATGTAATACGAAACGTATTACCTGAGCAATGAAAATGATTTTATTTATGGTCAATATTCTTTAATTCTATCATAATCGTAATGTCGTAAAAGTCCTTTTAACGAAATTCCCAAGAATGTTGCCCTTTAATTAAGTGTGATTGTTTGAATACAGAAGATCATGAATTGTTCATTTAAACCGTTCACCCAGTATTTTTTTTTTTTTTTGAATATCAACTCCTTGAGAATATAATGCCTTTTCGATTTTTGTTGGAAATAGGGAATTTTCTTTATCTTTGAAGAAGCTCGAGGATTCCAGTATTCTGCATTATCTGAAGAGAAAGCTTTTCTCTTCAGTGTAATAATGAAATAGAAAAGTCCAATTTTCATCAAATTTTCTTAGTGAAACCATGCATGCCACTAAACTTATTCTGGATCCCGCGCCAGATGAAGTGAATTGATAGGAAAAGTGGATATCAAAAATTAGGTATCTTGATAAGTGACAAAAGAGGAAAGTCCAAGATATGAGTTTTAAATCTAGACCTCAATTATTTGTATGAAATATTCATTGTTAATTCGATAAAATAAAACAAATTAGTTCTGTCGAATAAGGAGTAATAAGAGATTTTAAGACATGTGATAAAATCCAGGAAACGAATAATTCCAAATAGGAAGACAGAAGAGGAAAATAAGAAATCTCAATGAGTAAAAAAAAATGTACGATATTCTGAAACTTGGAACGAATTTGGATGATATCGTAACAATATTACAAAAACCTTTTAAGAAATGAGGATGGAAACGCTAATGGATTTATAACTTAAGTAGTAACAAAAAAGATGTTCCTGTTAAGTTTTTGAATTATGAAATTATTTAACATCCTAATTTGATCTCATATAGCCTATTTTAGAATTTTTAAAAATCTGTTTAATAGCAGAAAATACATATAAAATGTTTTAATTGATATTTACATTTTAAATTACTTAATACTTGCTCTTGATTACTAAGAATTCAATAATTCGACTTTCCTAAATCTTTAGTTCAATATAGATAGAATTTATTTTAAGGGTTTATAAATATAGCAGTACTGAAAATAATAAAGCGTTCATTCTGCAAATCAAAATAAAATTAAATAAATTTCATTACAAAATAGTTCTTTAAGATAACAAATAAATTTAAATCGTACGTATATACTCGAAATATTAGCACCTTAAAATACCCCTGGAAATTCCGTATTCATTTTAGCTTTAACTTCATTTTTATGCGGAATATTCATTTTTCTTCAAAATAAACATTCTGGGATTTACAAATTTCTTCTAAAACTATATAATATCTAAATCCTTTCTCATTCTCGTTCATTTATTCTTGCTGCATACCAACTCAACTCGCTTCAGGGCTCTTGCCATGTCTTGGCCAAAGAAATACACATCGCATGCTCTGTGGAATTTGTCACCGTTGATTACTGCATAGGTTGAGTAAGGAAAAAATAGAATAAAAAAGGTGAATTTTACCATTTAGTAATCGTATATTTTTGCTGTCTTTAGTATTAATGCTGGCACAAATGCTACGTATTACCCTTACATGCTACGATCTACCATCAGCACATTTTTATTTTTTACTTTCATGCACAACTTAGAAATTAAGATTTTTTTGCTAAGAGTGAAGTAAATATATTTATTCCTTTAATAAATCTATAAAACCTCTACTTCTCTTCCTTGTCACATCAACGAACTATTTCTTTATTCTGAATAAATTCTATTTATCCTATTATACCCATCATTATGGTATTTCATTGCAATGGCCAAGAAGTTCTGACTCAATGATTTCGAATACCATATGCCATTCTAAAGTGATACAGAATTTAGAAAAGAAGTTTTTCCATTTCGATTTCAAAATCCCCTTAAAAAAGGGTATCTTATTCCTTCATAATGTAAAGTTTAAGGTATTAGTCCATCCATTCAATAGTGCATAATCTCATATCTTTTTCTGCGTATTTTAACCGACAATCAATTCCTCAAAACATTTTGAGGACGAAAATTCGAATCTCAATCAATACTAGGTCATCAGAAGCGATTGAATTCAATAGAAAGAAATCAGGCAGAAGAGAAAAGATATCGAATCTATTCATGGCTTGGAGAAAAAACTCTGGGTCAGAACAATCATCAACTTCTTCATTCATCATATGTCTTTTACTGTCTAGATGACATTGTACGCTTTTTTATGCTTGGAA
This sequence comes from Argiope trifasciata, assembly GCA_026543055.1. Classification (NCBI taxonomy): domain Eukaryota; kingdom Metazoa; phylum Arthropoda; class Arachnida; order Araneae; family Araneidae; genus Argiope; species Argiope trifasciata. The sequence continues at coordinate 1,077,248 of JAPMOQ010045887.1, read as the reverse complement.
CAAAAAGCTAACCGACATGTTTTTTTTCTTTTTCATTTACTATTAATGTTTATCGTATGATGTATAATTACTGTATAAATTTTTAAGAAATATGTTTTAGCTATCTATTATGACGATTTAATTCTATGTTTGGGTCTATCATTCGAATGAGGGAATTGAATTGAAGTGGAGCTTACGAGTTTCATTTAGGGGTATTAATTAAAGTTTATTTTTTATAAAGGCTAGAAACAATAAGTTTCAAGATAACAGAAACTGACTTGTTAAATAATCTAATGCAACAAATAGAAAATGAATAAAGAAATAAAAAAGCCCCAAAAATGAAACTCGAGAATGAAAGAATTGGAAAAGAAATCAGTGAAAAAAAAGAATTGAAAAAATTTATCCTCAAAAGATATCTTAAAAAGATTTCTAGAAACTTTTTATTAATCATATCCTGAGGGACATAGAATTTTATTGATCATATCAAGAAAGATTTCATGGTAAATGAAGCGCGCAGTCCAATGTTCCCAAGAGATTAAAATCTTAAAATATTGGTAGTTATTAAAAAAAAAAACTTCCAAGAGTTCTGATGTTAAACGAAGCGTTACAAGTGATTTAACTGAGAGCCTTTTAATTCAATTTATTTTATGTAAAATTTATGAATAATGTGTATTTTATAGTGTAACCTCAATAAGGAGGAATATTTATTCTCTTTTATTCAGCATTTCAAATATTCAATGGATGTATGAAACTTGTTTCAGAGTAAAATGGAATAAATATAATTTCATTATTGGGTATACTGCTTTACTATTTATATTATTCTAAAATTATATTTTGGGTTATACAATTCTTCTCTTTGAATATATGTAAAAAGTTTTCAATTACATTGTTTCATTTTTGATTAATTTATGTCCTTTTTACTAAGGCCATTCATTTCACCAAAACAATCCAATAAAGTTTTTGATATTATTTTTTGCATAAAACATATAAAAAATAATTATGAATTTAGCTTCTAGAAATTAAACTTATAACAGAATATTTTTATTAATTGATCAGTGTCTTTCCCATTTATATCTATAAGTTTGGATATTGTTCATGACCAGCGCCTTTTTAAAATTTCAGTCCTTACTTCGATGAATATCTTAGTTAATTGCTAATTAGAATTATATAGTTTAAAATATATTTCAATATTTTTTAAAACGTGACAAATGGACCTTTTTATACAACTTTTAGACCATCGCAAATACGATTTATCAACAGGTAAATACAGCTTTACCTTTCATTTGCTCAAAAATACCAAAACTGATCCGCAAAAATCAATTCAGCTAACTATTGAATTTAATACTTATCAATGTATTGATAACTTTGATTAAAGTGCAGATAAAAAACATTCCAATCAATTTCATTTAAATTATAAATAAAGTTATCAATATATTTGAGAAATGAAATTAAATTCTGAATGAAATTATTTTACCCTATCTAGTACTACATATTGCTCGATGTTTCCGAAGTATTTTTTCAGAGAATGTCATGCAATATTGTCTCTCTGTCAAATAAGCTCTGTCAAATGCCGACAAAATGATTATTAACAAAATTTCTTGATAACTCAGTGAAATATATTATCAAAATGGAATGAATACCTCGACTCTTGTCGAGGTATTCATTACCCTCTCATAATACATGATCCATGCGTCCGAAAGCTCTGCTTGGAAAAAAAATTCAAGAAACTAGTTGAAACTCTGATATTAAGCAATCTGAACCATCAAATGCTCCTTGAGATGGCTTATACTGAAATGTTCACGTAATGGCTTTAAAACACATGCAAACTGCCATAGGTAAAGTTCGTTATGAAATAACCTGTAAACAACTGTCCTAAAGTCAATACACTCTGTATTCTGTAACAACATGTTGTGGTTTTACAACCACCTTTATCAGTGGACCCCATTTCTTTGAAGATATAACTTCAAATGGTATCCAAACCCGTTTTGTCACAAGACAGCAGTACTTTGGTATCTTGATGGATTTTTTAATCCTACAGTGTGGATGCCTTCAAAACATTGTTTTCATGTAGGATGGTGCACCACCTCATATTGAAAGCCATGTAAAGCTATTGTTGATACAACATTTCATAGGATCACGATTTATCAGCCATCATTTCCTAATAGCCTCAATCCGCCTCAATCACTAGACTTTACCCCTTATGACTTTTGATTGTGGGGTCATTTGAAGAACAATATCTACCATCAACGGCCATCATCCCTACCAGATCTGAAGAAAAACATTCGACGTTATATTCTTAATATTACCGCAGAATCACTCCGGTCACCTTTAGAAAGTATGGTTCTTCAATAAAAGCATATTGTTGAAAATGAAGGGCATACTGAGACATTTTAATTTTATTTTATTTAACTATTATAAACCATATTAAAGGGTTTCATGTGTATTACAGCGTCACCTAAAGATGAATTTTTGGACTAATATTTTTATTTAATAAATGAGTAGAGCGTCATTTCAATAATTTGTACTTTATATTATATTTCATTTCGATAAATAGAAAGCATTTTTGAGTCATCTGAAATGGATAACTTATTTCTTTTTAACCCTGTATTTTCAAGCTTTTTAAGGTTTTAGTATGTTCTGAGCATTTTATAATGGAAAATAACAGACGTTGCTAATCCGTAAATTTCAAGTTACTGTACTTCTATTTATAACACCCAACGCCAATTTTTATACGCTCAGAATTTTTCGCTCATACCTCTGAAGAGTTAATTGCCAATTTTAGGCACTTTAGGCATCATCATTATATTGCATGTAAACAAATTATTTTGAACTAATTGAGTAGAAAATATTATTTCCTCAATAGTGTAGTTAATAGGAAAAACGACTAATATCATTTCTATGATTATTACTATGATTTCAGCATTATAAGAATAAAGGAATGCCCTAAACTTGAAAGCTTTGAAAGCACCGATGGCTTGGCTATTTCTTACTATCTAAAGATGATGCTAATCAGGGTTAGAGGTTAACTGATTTCCAATCATTCTTAAATTAAGGTAATGCATTTTTGCATAGATGAAATGCGTATTAATTCTTTCATAACTTGCAAATGAAATTATTTTTGAATAATTGTACACATTACATGTGATTTTCTATGGAAACATTTGAGAAAATAATGCGACGTCTTCAAAATAAGAGCTTTAAGAGAAAGTACAATACTTTTGTCTTGTGAAAAAAAAATCATTCTCTTGAAAACGTCTAAAAGACAATCAAAATTATCACGTTTTAAAAATTATCTTTTGAAATTGATCTAAAACTAAGGAATCTTTTTCTAATTTTGAACATAATTTCCAAAGAAATAATTTTACATTTCCAAAAAATTATCTTTACAATAATAATCCCTATTAACGAGTAAATATGAGGTCTCTTTGCTATTGTATGTATTCGTAGTGAAATCTAGTGAAAGCTGTGTTATTTTTCAAGTCCTAGTTGTTGGTTGATCATAATTCGTCCTATAATTTGGAGTACTGGAGGTAAATTTAATTTGGAAATAATTATAATTGACGGCAAAACATTCTTGATGACGATATATTTAAAATATAAATTATCATGAAATGTAGTTTATACAGTTTCTAATAGTGTGAGATAATTTCATAATATTTTTGTAGCTGTAGTGCGTATATATGATTTGAAATGATTTTGATTTAAGAAAATGGTATACGTAATCATCCAATTAGATTCGGATTATCAGTTGATGTGAGGTCTCAGATCCACGCCTATTAAAGGTATCTGACTACGTTAAAAACACTGATTATCGACCCCATTGGCGATTCTTTTTAAATTCTTATTATTTCTTGTAGTTCAGACTTTTCTCTTTCCAAAATTGTTTATCTTTTCTAGAAAAAGGAAGGCCTCGCCTATCACTCAAGATCACATATTTTTCAACTAAAATTTGCCTTTAACTTCAGTTTTTTCAAAACTTTAATTTTCATAAAAATTCTCCACCGTTAACACGATATCTCAAACACTAATAGAGGAAGGCATTTACATAAAACTTTCAGTGCGTGTTCTCAATAATAAGGGCAATAAAACGAACCAAAAGTTTTATTGTAGGTAAAATAATTTTTCATTTATTGGTGTTTTTATAACAATTTATGATTGAAAAGCACATATTCGCATATTTTTACCCATAATTTCTTTATACTCCAAAATTTTTCTTAGATTTTGGTTCATTTCATTCATCATTATGCTTTACAACTTGTATACAAAGAAAGATAGGTTTACTGCATGACCATTTTGTGTAGAGTGTTAATCGTTTTGGTTCAGTTTCATTAGAATGAACTGAAATTTTTCCCTTTTCTCAAAATATATTATATTTTCAACGAATTATTTATGTATTTACAGTGTTTATGATTGACAATACATCTAAAAACCATAAGTAGTCTCTAAAAACTCCAAATTTTCAAAAGTTTTTCTGCGAACGTAGTCGGATACCTTAATAGTACAGCCTTTCTTCTTATCAAAAGATATTGTTGGATATCTCCACTGTATTATGCAATATTCTGAATGGCGGCCAATATTGTAAAGATGTCGAAAATTGCTGTTGAGCATTTTCTACTATTAGGGTTATAAAGCATACCTGTTGTGATTTGCTTCCCCGACGATTTGAAAGAAAACCTTTCTTACTAAGGCTAGGTTCTGTAGACTAAACTTTTTATTTTGTTCATAAGATATGCATTGGAAACGCGCTTGCTTTAAGAGGAAAAAATAATGTTCTTTATCATTCAGGGATGATGAAATGGTATAGTCTATTATATCCTTTCTCAAAATGAAACCATTGCTTTCCTCCAAATGCTACTATCAACTTCATAGAAGCCGCTGTAACTGAAAACGGGTCAGAGGAAGACGGACCTTTGGGAAGGCGTTTTCCATAACGAAAACACAAAATGAAGTGTTGCGTTTGGCGTAAGAGAAAAGTTGTTACCCTGATTAGGACTGCATCCATCTCATTTTCCAGATATTGCACCATATGACTATTACTATTTCTTGTCTTTTAAAAATTCTATCTAGAAAAACACAATTCTCATCCATAAGCTGAATAAAAACAATCATCGAATAAGATTTTACAAATAAACTACTAAAAATTTAAAAAGAGAATAATCAAGCTCAGAGAGATGGTGAAATGTGATAAAACAGAATGGTTCATATGTAACGCAATATATTAACCTTTGGCAACACATATCATTTATTTGTTTCGTATACAGAACGAAGAAATTTATGAGAGCTATAACAAATTAAAAATATTTTCGAATGTCTATCAATCTAAAAGTTTATTATAGAATTCCAAAATTTTGCATTTCATAAAATGGAAAATGGAAATCATAAAATACTTTAGAGAACACGAACTATCACATTATGGGAAACAGCAAAATCTCACCCAGAAGAGAAATCGTTAAAATCTCAAAGAAATCGAATTTTCGTTTCTATCGAGAATGCACTTTGCACGACTTGTTTCAGACACCTATTTTATTTTCCTGTTATCTATTTCTGCAAAAAAAATGCAGTTTAAAAATTGAGAAATAAGAATAAAATTTCTCTCAAATAAAGCAAAAAAGGGAAAATTTGAGAAATTAAATGATGCATTTAGTTAAAATTATCAATTAATGAAATCCCTCTTTTATGAAAATGGATAAGTTAACGTTATATAGTTATAAGTTAACGTTAATATAGATTAAAATGAGATTAAAAGGGTTTTTACTTAAAATATTTTTTATAAACCACATCTCTTCTTATTTTTATTCCCATCAATTTATGATGAAATGCCACATTTAGAAATGTTATTCGTATGGTAACAGAAATGTATTATGATATTTTGTTTGATTACAATAACTAACATAACGGTCATAATAAAGAACTTTCTGCCTTTGAAATGTCACTTTAATAACTATTAAAACTCTCATTTGATTTTCCCACATAGCCTTGAACATTTTATGCTGTAAAACTAAATCCGAACTAATAGTGAAATCCTCTCTGAAGTTCTATTGATATATGAATAAATCTGGTGTCATTTCTCATCATAAAAAATGGGAGACAAAATCTGAAAAAGGAAAATGTTCAAAATTTCCTTGTATTGATTCCGATGCTATTCATCTAATGCCAAAGTCAAAGACATCTATTTGTTTCATTTTTAAAGCCTTCTTTTTTTTAAATTTAAAATATTCATTATTTAAAGTGTTTATGTATGCATAAAAATCCATAATCAAATATACAAATAGATGTGTTTCTTTCTTCCCTTCCGCAATAACATGTTAAAAATGGTATGTCATTTTTCATTCTAAAATATTCTATTATTTTATCATTTAAAAAGTTTAGAAACAATCTTTTGTTGGAAAATTTCATGAAGAAAAGAACAGAATGTCAACATAGGAAATTTTTCTATGCCAAAACATGAAGAAAGCTTACAATAGAGACAATCCGACAATTACAATATGAGGAAAAAGATCGGCAATTTTATTCTGTTGAGGAAACTACTTCACTCGATGGTTAATTAAGACATTTTTAAAAAAAGTATATTTAAAAAATCTGTAAAATTATTTACAAAAATTAGTCTGAAAATTCCTAATCCAAAATAAAACTCCAAAAGATAAACAAAGAATATAAGGTCAAGTACAAAACAGTAAAACCAAATTCTCGCATAGTGGCATTATAAGAAATCAATAAAGTAAGCTAGATTTATATATATATATATATATATATATATATATATATATATATATAATATAAAACTAAGAATGCGTGAATTATATTTGAGGACCTAAATCATGTATTTATAGCCTGAATGTCTTTGTTTTGAAAAGATCTTTATCATAATTGTTGTTTTAAAATAGAATGTTTCTAAAGTTGGAAATAAAAACCTCCTTAAGAAACACAGTGAGAAAATAAAACAAAACTGACAAATTAAATAAAAAAGAATTGGCAATGTCTTTTTAATGCATCTCTTTCATGCTTTGAGAAAGTGATATTAGTTTTGAGCGGTACTGACAAGAAATGACATTCGATTAAATAAATGTCAAAATGGATTTTCATTTTATACTTTTCGGTTAAAACTAAGTGACTGAATTTCTTTGCATGATGGAAGCTTAGTTTTTTTTCTGTCGCTTTTAATGCAAAAAGAAATTTTTATCTGTAAAATTGCCCAACAGCTTTCATGACTTCTTTTTAGAAACATCACAAAACCAATAATCAATATTATCATGACTGTACTGATATCTGGAAGATTGAGTTCCGTTTCGAAAGGTTTTTTTTGGAAAATCGTGGAATATTTTTTTTCGAAGAAAATATTTAGATACGAATCAGGTACTGATTACATATGAATATATTTTTAGATATTACCTACATATAAAATTATCACTTAAAAAGAGCTTTGAGTTCATATATATTGAGCTTACTGGAGTTAAAGCCATTTCTGATTATGCAGTGCCAAACACAATATATGCTAACATATGGTTCATAAAAAGGAGCATAAACGCATTTTAAAATGTTAATCAAAATCTCTGTAAAAACAAACAAACTTATTTATACATTTGAAGTATTAAAAGAGAATGAACAATACTTATATAAGGTTAAAGAAACCAATCAATTTTATAAATTTTTCAAATGTAAATAGTTGAGAATGAGGCATTTTATGAAGGATGTCTTTTGAAACAAAGTGAGGGGAATAACAACATTGAACTCGCCGAGAATTAAAATGTATGCACTCTATAAGAATGTGCTAAACTGTGAAAATGCATAGGCGTATCAAGGGGCGGACTCCCCCTAAATAAAGTAAAATAAATGAAAAATAAAAAAGAATAAAGAATTAGTGTTATGGGAATTCATTTTTTGCGTCATATTATTTATTTTATATCTATTAGTAGGTATATTTTTGGATTTACGATCAACTTTAACAATGGAGAAATTGTGTCTGAAATGACTTATATGTAATTTAATAGTTATTTAATATGTCAGTATCAGCATGAGAACAGATGAGAAAAAGCTCTAATAGATACTATATATATAATATAATAGTGTAAATAAAAGCTTTTTTTTTCTTTGAGAGGTCTTTTGGGGGTGGTTATAAATCACGTTTTTTTGAGAAAAAAAAAACCTACATATATATACTTAAAAAGCAAAAGTATAAATGCATAGATAGAGAAATAAAGCAAAAAGTGCAACTCGAACCACATATCCACACCAAACAAGCCATTTATATAATGGCCGATATACTGCACAGCTCACAACTAGAAACGATAGAATACACTTAATATGCTTATTCTAATAGTTATTAAAAGTATAATTGTGAGTAAAATTGCATTTCCATATCAAGAAAGATACCAATAGAAATAAACTTAAAAACCCAAAACTTATATAAATATAAAATTTATTCCAAACCGTTAAACCCTTTTCTAGATACACGAAATAAACAAATTTTACATACATACAAGAATTACTCTTTTAAAGTTGTGATACTAAGAAAATCAATACCATGTTAATAAAAAATAATACTTTTTATAGACTTTCTTAAATTTGAGCATCAGAATATACAAGTATAACAGTTATCTAAATAGCTTAAATATATCTAAAACAATTTTTCGGCATATATATGTTTGCTTACAGGAAAGTTTTTAATAACTGTAATCCGAATAAAGTGATTAAATTCCTATTTAAAATATAAAGGCTTTCTTTTCTTTTTAATAATGTTAATTTCCAATTTTATTTTGTTTATATTTTTTAAAAGGTTTGTAGGATAAAAATAGGATTGTAAAATATAATAAATCGATAGGTTGAAAATTATGATAGGATCATCACTTGCTTAACCTTTTGGAGTTTGGCAAAGAACTAAACTGCAAACGGAAAAAAATTTATATCTAAGGGTAAAAAACCAGAGTAATAGAATATGATGAATCCGTAGATTGAAAAATGAAATGCAATTCACATGTAGCTGATATGTTGCTTTAGAGTTAAAAACTTTGCCTTTAAAGGGAGAAAAGTTTTTTTTAAATTTAACTAATAATTCATGCAACTTTTTTATTATATTACACGAAACCATGGTTGATTACAAATACATTAAAAAAAGTGGTGGAAGTTTGATTCTGAAATAATTTCTTCCTAAAATTTAAAGGAAAATATATTCTTTTGAGTCTTTATCACAAGCTTGGTATCTAAATTTTTATATACTTTTAAAAATTACAAATTTAACAATCACTTCTTATTTATATTAAAAACTACTTAAGAATTGAAAATCATATTCTTAGAGAAATTCTTTACGGATTGATTTTGTTTTACATTTCTTTTCGGCATTACTTTCTTTTATGAAATAGTCATTATTGCTGTAAAATAATTTTCGAACTATAGAGGAACTTTGGGGGTGTATAGATATTTTAATTGGTCACGCCCTTGCAGATTGACGTTGATTTGGGACATTATGTAATCGTGTGGTCGATGGTTATCCTAAAGCATAACTTGCACAAATCGGAATATTTCGTGGCGCCATCTAAAGACAAAGAAGCAAATTATATCTTTAGAGCATTTCGAAAAATAATTGCTTTACGGTGAAAACGATAATCTAAAAATAAAATATTAAATATTAAACTCCATATTACCGAAATGAAGACTATTGTTATTTTTTGATAGAAAAACATAAAGGACATTAGGTTAGGTACAACAATAAAATTGAAATTTTTGATACATTTTATTTTTTGGAACCAAGTTACTTTAATTTATCATATGCAATGTGGATTCCAGTTGATCAATATCAGAAAAGCATTATTTTAATATTATAATGTTTGTTGAATGGCATATAAATCTCAAATTGCTACATACTTAATGGCACTTGCATGATTAAAAATCATGAAAAACCCTTTATCCAGCAAATAAATGATCTGGAGTTATGACAACAGCAACAAAAATTTAGTTGTTGTTTCTAAAATATAAACAAATAGAATTTATTTTTTTAATTAATCCGTTTATTTATTAAATACTAATCGAATTAAAAATTAATCGAAATTTTAGCTTTTTTTTTAAATAATTAGGAGCTAAATTATTGTACTAAATATTTTTCAACACATTGGAATGGAAAAACTTTCATTCGTGTGATTAAACTTTCAGTCTTTAATTATATGATATAAATAAATTTAAAATATATTTTTGTGTATATTTGATAACGAACATTTTTTCTATATTTTTGTGAACACATTCAGTGATGTTAAATTCATTTATTTTAAAAGATACTAAATACATCTTCTGTGTATACATTGAATAATGAATAATAATCTATAATGAATAATAGAGTTTTAAAAATAATGATCCAAAATATCAAGTATAAAATATTATCAAGACTACTGTTTCTGACTAAAATTTTGTATCTTCTTTATTTTTACTTTATATATTTTAAAAATTATAATTATCATTCATGATTATAATTTTGCTTATGAAATCATGATATTTTAATTTAATTTTTTAAAAATCATCAACGAACAGTAGTATATATACTTATTTAACTCTATCAAGCAAATCATCTTTATAAGATTTATAAGTTAAAACTATGTTAGGAATAATAAAATTAAATTAGACAAATTCAAATTAATCATTTTGACGGCTGTGCAGACATAAATTTTTTTAAGTAAGTCAGAATTTATATTTTGTCCTTCAGTAGTTGAACTTCAAACGTAAAAGGAATATCACGAAGCAACTTACAAAATTGCTTTACAGTGAGAAATTAATTAAATTAAATTTTTAAAAAAATATTTAAAGAGGAAGAAATATTTGATATCATTTTTTAGTTCAATGCACCGTAGCATGTTGATGTAGTTTTGATTTGTCAATCTTGAGCTAAAAATTTTCTTTTAATAAATAAGATGATAAACGTTCAAGCAAAAAAATTATAATTTCATAGCAGTATCCGTGAGTATGAGTTAAGTGTAAACAAAGAGTCAAGTGTATACTAAAAATAAAGAATTTTTTAAAATGAATTAAAAAAGGCTTTAAAAATCTATGTGATGGTTTCAAAAAACGGTATTCTACAATAAATCTGGCATTATATATATAAAAGTCAAGTGAAAAGGAATACAACATAATCAAAATTACATCAAATATGTATCATTATAGGTGATATAGCAATTATTTTTCTGCAATAATATAGCCGTATGTATCGAAAAAAATGTTTAAATGTTTGAAAAGCATTTTCATATGGAATACTTGAAGCAAAAAAATAGGAATAATTTTTGGTCTAGTTTGATTTTGGCCTATTATTCTAACATGTAGGATAGGCTAAATGGTTTCATGCTGTTTTTGGTTTTTTTTTACAACAAACATATACCAAATGACAGAGAAATTTCCATTCTGTAAGCATTATTAAGTTAAAGAAATAAATTTATTATGTATTTTTCATTGTTTAACTCTTTTTCCATGTACCTTATTGTTAATTTTTATCTTTATTCCCTCCACAATATATATTCAAAACACTAAAACCTTTTGGCACCGAATTTTTTTCTGATTTAAATTTTTTTTTTCATGCTAAATTTTTGCCGATCAAAATGAATAAAATGTCAAATTAATGAAATCTCTGATTCCAGTACCAATAATAGGAAATATCTGAATCCATTGACATTTAATCGTCTTTTATTCCATTAGCAGTTCATTTGCAATGATGCTATCGGCTCCATTTTTATTTCCTCTTGATATCTATTGACTGCATTCTGATGTTTCTTCATTTCATTAATAGAACATCCTACAGAAAACAATTTTAAACATTAAATTAGATTTTTATGCCATTGGTATTTTAATATTTCTTCTCTGTTTGAAGATAGTTTCGGTTATTATTTTTCTTACGTTGTTTACAGCAGATATTTAATAGATTCCGTTTTCTAAAATATGGTAAATACGTCTTCCTTTAGGAAAAATATTTTATTGGATTCCTTTTATTGCAGCATATACGATATTCAAAAATTTTGGACTCTTTCAGATCATGGTGTATTCAACTCCTTCACACACACAGAAAAATCCCGAATTTAAATATACGTATAGCACTTTATACATATTGATTAGGGAGCCAGAGAGCTAAAGTAATTGAAAACAATTCAATGGAAGAGTGCCATTTGATTATGAAGATTAATACCAGCCACAATGGTCTGGTTGTAAAGCCTCGACTTCGGAACCAGATTGTTTTAGTTTAGGGACCTGATTCCCCCGAAGAACCATTAGGTAAGTGGAATTAGGGCACCCTAAATCCGTCAGAGCCAAATCTTCTCCCTCTCACGTGGAGTAAAAATTTAGAGAAGGAGTCAGCTCAGATGACGTCTTCGTTATTTGATCGCTGTTCAAAATTATGAGGTACGTTCCAAAATAGTCGGTGTGTTACTTTAAAACAGGACATTAATATATCTGAACCGAACTTGATTGATTAATGTTTCGGAATAATTCAAATACAAAATTTTAACTTGAAGGAGAAAGAACTGGGGGATAGAAATTATCATTCCTCCATAAGTTTTTACTGTTTAAATATAATAATAAATTCTGAATATTACCAAACCATATTGTTCTCTTTTTATATCAAGGATGTTTATTAACGCTATCCATTTGAAGAACTGATTCTATTACTGTTACATAAGTGTAACAGAACACTTAATTCGACAAGAAACGGATGCTTTGAAAAAAATATAGATGTCAAGATTCGATTATTTAGGAGATTAGTTTGATATATATTTTAAGAATTTGTAAATGCTGTCGAGGGTCCAGAAGCTTTAAGTTAATGCAGCGCGCAATTAAAAAGAGATTTTTCTATAAATATATCATCGGTATCTGACCGAGATTCCAGCTGCGAAATCTGTCTCACAATATAACACTTATATGATTTCAAAATTAGGACACATATTTATGCCCTAGTTATATTTAACAATATTATCCATAATGTCGCAACATTAAAAAAAAATTATACTTCGTAGCAAAGTCTGCTAAACAATAAATGTCGAATTTTGTCCAATATTATATTATTCAATATTATAGTATATATTGTACAATACATGTGTGATTGTAAATAATAAACTCATGTTAACTTAGATCAAGAGAAATCGATATTCTCTCTGGCCAAAATAGTTTTCTTTGTACTCCCAGATATCCCCCCTCCCCAACTGCTTTTTTTCAGTTTATTTATTTATTATCATTTACATTCTTTGTCGCTTAAATTGTATTTCACCATCGCTTGGTTCAGAATACCTATGTAATAAATTGGAAAATAAAGTATTTCCATTTAAGATAGAACCAAGCAATAAAAGATCTTTAGCTAATCGTTACTCTCATACTCCCGTATCTGTGACCATTCCAGTCACTAACCGGTTTGGTGGGCATGTTACGGGAATTTTATTTAAATAATAAAATGTTTATAATAAAAAAATAACTCTTGACAGAATTTACAATCCTATAAGAAATTATATTGTGATGAAACCGTTTACAATTATTTTCGACTTAGAAAATGGCTTGAAATAATAATATACTGGGAGATAAAATGTGTACAAATGTGCATATATTCTGTGTTCACTTATTTTTATGACTAAGCAGATGAAGATAAAGTTGTGATAATCAGATGGAAATTACTTTGGTTAGTGGGAATGAGGAGTAACTCTGTTTCATTGGAATAGGGGATTATGGTGCTAGTAATTTCTCTTAGTCGTTCTTGATGTGACGATTCTGAGAGCAAGGATGGCAAGAATATGTCTCTATTTCCACTTATAAATTTTATAAAACTGAGGATTTTTTGCTTTGAAAGGAAGTTGCTGGCGACTCTTTGCATCCATTCTTGTTCATCACTTGGAGATGTTTTTTTCATATGCCAAGAGTTTTCTAAGTTACATTCCGTAGCATAATAAAGTGCCTTGCCAATCCTACCTAGATGGTCACTCTCAGACAGTTTGAAAGTTTTGAGCTTGGTTGGGGCAGCGTTTTGAGAAGAAAATAATATCCTCCCTGTTCCAGTTAGCGGGATGAAAGTTAACTGAAGAAAGGATGTTAAAGACTTTTCTGCCTGTGTCACCATTGCTCCTATGTCTTTGTCATTCTACTAGCATGTCTTTCCAGAGGAGGGCTTTTATGCGTGGCTTAGGAAGCTTCGTTTGAAAAGAAATTTGTTCATTTTGAGTAGTGTCCTTTGCCAGTTGATCTGCTTTTTCATTGCATATATTTCCTGAATGCGCTTTAACCCATTAAACTTTTACTGCTGGTTTTAAAAGTAGGACATCAAAAATTTATCTTTCTGTGTGATTTTTACTTTTAAGGTTAGAAGATACAGGTCAGCAATAGAGCTAATATAATGATATTTTAAAAGGGCTATTTTTTGAAATCTGAGATGCATATTTTACCGCTTCATCAAGTGTGATGAGGTCAGCATGGAAACAATATTGTTATCATTCCATTTAGCAGGTCAGTGGTAGGACCAGGAATCATTGATAAGAATGCAAGACGTAGCTCCAACTCTGTGTTTTGCTTTTGAGACATTCTTAAAGATTTTGATATTGTTTATTTGATATAAATATATTCCTTCATCTTCCAATGAGATTTGGTTGAGATTGAGATGCTGTGAAGGGCGACTTGACCAGCCAATTGTTTACTCATTGCCCTATAGAATTCCATAAGTTGGGAGCGATCTGATGACACCGTTTAGACATTGGGCATGTCACCCGAGAGAACTCCGGGTGATGATCGTTTCCGACACATTTACCTATCAGTTTTTAACGAAATTTGACTATGGACTACTCAATACCAATTGATTCCCCGTACGTTTTACCAATGGGTGACTCAATACGAATAATTTCCCCATGCATTTTATCAATGGGTGAACAAATAAAATCAGTATGTGCTTTTTTGCTGAACATTTGCTGGTGTCATACTGAAAAATTAGTTATTCAGTTTTCTAAAATTCTATAAACTAGCATCACAATATTTCAGACTATCATTATTTCAAAATTTTGACTGAAAATACGAAATATCTGACATAATTATTGTTATTTTTTACTTATAATTATTTTTATTTGTTTACTTATTTTGATCAATTCAAAACTTCTTAAGCATGTTTCATTGTTCCCAGTTTCAAGTCTCCTGTAGTTGGAAAAATACATTTTCAATATCATGTTTGTCTTTGCAAATACGATGATTCATAAACGCTTTAAATCTCACAGATGAAATTTGATATACAAACTTTTGACCAAATTTATAGATTTTTCATCTAATTTTGAACAAACTCTCTTCTCAGAAATTTTGTATGACAGTTCAATTACATGTAAACTCGATAATTTTAATAATTTTCGGTAATTCTTCTTTTAATGTAAAAATTCAGATAAATAAAATTGAGTACACAGGCATATCTGAAACATAGTTCATCAAATTTTGAACCAAATGAATGAAAGGGGATGATAGTCTATCGGCTTGTACTTTCGCATGCTTCTAAACACTAACTCATAAACGTAATGACTTAACCACTTCCCTTAAACAAAATCTTGAAAAAAATTGCAAAAAATTATATTTTCTTACTAAACACAAGGAAAAGAAAAACAAACAAACAAAATATTTTGGTTTCAAGTTGAATTTTAAATTTTTTATGGGTGTAAAAGCATTTAGTTTTAAAATTAGTTTACTATCACAAGTTCTCCTCGGCAAATGAAGAATAGTTAAATATCAGTCTCCGTATGATTGTGTTGTTCCTTGTTTCAAAAACTAAGTGATACTTGACATTCTGTACACTGGTACCTAGTCTGGTTTCTTACTGGTTTACCGCAGGAATTTATTTTATGGGAGTACAGACTACACTGGCTCGTTGGATTTGATTTTTTTCAATGCCTTATTAAACCAGGCTAAAAGTAAGTACAAGGATCACCATTTGAAAAATCTTCACTTTCGCTATCTTGCATCATCTCCACTATTTTACTTTTTCTCAACACATCTATCCTTTTTTTATATACCAGCGGTGACCGAGCTCCGTTCGGAGAAAACAGGTATCGAAGCTAACTCGAAGATTTAAATTTTCAATTGTGATTTATCAAAACAATACATGCCATAAGAAAATTTGTGAAACCATTGGTGAAAAGATAACCGGTTAAACCTCGGCTTTTCATCGTCCACCAGCGATGTCATGTCTTGATGTTCCATTGGAAATCCCCATCTGCACTGGTCTCTTCCATGTTTGCTGACCATGCACGGAGCGCTGGGGTTCATATCACCACACGGGTTATGGATCATCCATTTCGAGATCAGTTCCGGATCATCTTCTGGAAACTTTATTAGTTCGCCATATTGACTATAGATAACAGCACGTTACCGCTTGAAACCTATTAGCCATTATGGCGAACTAATAAAGTTTGAAAATATCCTATCTGTAACTCCGAACTGCTCGTCCGTAGCGCTTCAAAACCGGCGCCAATCGATTCCTCGTGGCCAAAAACCTCAGACCCCCAAGTTTACCGGAGTTTATTAATTCTGGGGCGATTTTCGACTTGGCAACCATTCCTCGTATTATAGTATAAGATTACTAGTTCACAAGCAGACGTATACTATAAAATAGAGAAAAAACTTGACTAGTCACACCAAAAGAACCACGAAACCAACAAAACTTTCATATTGACAATCAAAACTAAATATTTCCTATCATTTCCTCCATGCCGAATAAAAGCATGATAAAAACAAATCATATTGACAAATTCTGCTTTGCACGAGTTTTCTCGGGATGTAATTTTTCGGAGAAACTCCGCCTATGTGTAACAGCTGCCAGGCTCAATTTACTATTCACCACATTTTAATTGACTGCCCTGTCTTTAATTCTTATCGTGCCTGTTTCTTTACCTCGCCTTCAACATTACAAGACTTGGTGGGGGAAAAATAACACCCAAACATTTTTGAATTCTTGAGAGCTATTGGCTTTCTTACTTGTAGCGAGATCTTTTGTTATTCTCTCCGAGTTGAACTGCTCCTTTCACAGTTGTTTCAGTTTTTCATGTTTTATCTTTTAAATGTTAAAGTTATTTTTTGAAATCTTTTTCACTTGTTACCTGTGATAGTTTCATAAAAAGTTGTTTTTTTAAAATAATTTTATACTTTTCCTATTTGATTGGCGCAGTATGGCCCAACAGGGCTCTTGCGCCATTAAACTACACAAACTACTACAACTCGGGATGTAATTAGCAGCAGTATAGACGAAACCGAGATAATTTGGGGCAATCAGAAAAACGGTTAATAAATTAATTTTTAACTGGAGAGGTGTGATCTATTAAAGAGCATTTTTTTGCGTAGCCAAATCTTCTCAAATTATTTCTTAATTAATGTATTAGTATAAACATAGGTCAATGCATTTTGAAGATATTTTTTTCAAAATATATTATTGAAAAAAAAACATTTGCATTTAGGCGTACTTGGAATACACATTTTCTACTCAAATTGCATCTCAAAACAAATAACACTCTTGAAAAAACATATTACTTTTTAAATTTAAATCTTATTTATTTTTCCAGTGTGCAAATGTATGTAGGAAACAATATAATGGAAAATTCAACAATCATATGATTTTTTTAATGGCAATGGGTTTTTTTATCTGCTTATGTGACTTCTGTAATACGCTATTCGAGGGTATTTTAAACATATTGGTTAAGTACAAGTATAAAAATCGGCCAATAAATTTTGTTGATATGTTAATATTTTTATTAACTTTTTAGAATGAATTATCACTAGAAAAATTCCTTATTTTTGAACATACATAACATAATCCGTCGAATTTGAACATTCATCGAAACACTCTTCTGTACAATTATCACAAAAATCACTTTCTTCTTCATTTAAAAATCTCTGGAGCCCTGCTTCTTAATAGTGTCAGTAAATTGGATGAGATTTGGAGGACCAAGTTTTAAAGCCTTTTAGCTTATACAATGCTGGAACACTAAAAGGACAATCTTAAATTGCGCTGCTTTTACGATTTAGACGAGAGGTCTGATCGATGTAGACAGAAATTTTTCCTTCTTATGCATAATTAACTTTGTTTCTGTTAATAAACCCATGTCTACGGACTTTCTATTTTGGGAGTAGGTCACATTGGTTTAATAAAGCTGAGTATTATTTTTGGTCACTACTTTCTATATAAATGCTCGTCATGGTTTGGGAGAAGAGCGCGTAACAACCTTTTTGGATAGCCTATTTTATTATTTATTCAATATAAAGAGTGAAATAAGAATTTTATCGTTGCTTTTCATCAAGGTCACACATCGTTAAGCGTAGTGCTTTTAATTTTTCTTAGATAATATAGCAGATGCTTATGAGTAATTTAAATGAAGAAAAAGAAATGTATATGTATAATAAATGACTTATTAAACTAAAATGTGGCCTCATGTACAATTTAAGAGTAAACGAGGTTGAAGAAACAATCCGTAGGAATGTTACAATGGAATTTTCTTTCATCCTTTTCAAAGAATGCCATATCCTCCCCCTCCCCCCCACTTTGAATATAGCTGCACATAATTTTCCTGATGCTAGCGAACAATATTATGAAACACAGATCTTTTTAATGGATATGATATTTTTGCGGAATCTTCCCATTAAGCATTTTGAATGGCTTTTATCGCCAAATAACGATAACAACAAGGTCCTTTTTTAACCAAAATTTGACACAGTTGTAAGCATAAGAGGAGTTCAATCCCTTCAATTAATCACGAGTGTAACCCTTGATTGGGGAGGTGTGGTCCGTGAGACAGCTAATGACGGACTTTTGGTCTGCCCTACTCTATTTTTAGTTCAATTGAATGGATTGATCCAGTAGCTTCCTGTTCTGTGCCCTTCAGTACACATGCACTTTTTAAACCATTTTCAGCTGATGCTTTTTCAATTATTTCAGGTTCTTATTTGTGCGACGTCATTTTGCGTATCTTTTGTAGTATAGCTATAAAATTTGTCCGAAAAGAGAAATTTTGTGAATCTCCTGTAATGTAACAATTAAATTTGACCTGAATATAATTAATTAAGTTTGTAAATGACGTCTTAGTATCACGATTATTGAAAATTTTATTTTCCCCAATCGAAATGCAAAATGAATATTCATCAAAAGATTCGACCTCGAGATTTTGTATTTATTTGAAGCAGGTTTTAGTATTCATGTCTGTCTCTGAACATAACTCAAAAAATGTTTTGAGCGATGGATGAAGTTTGAGTAATGATCCTCCCACCAAATTTGAAAAAATAGTCAAATTTTGTACAAATTCCATTCTCAGTTTTTCTTAAGGCTGTGGAATTGATATGATGACTCCAAAACAAATAGAAAACTGAACGAAATTTGATACTCGAGTTTAATATCTAAAATGTAAATTCCAGTTCTATTTCAAACCAAATATGTTAAGAGATGGATCAACTATTAGTTTGTAATCGTACGAGCTCGAAAACGCAATGGTTAAGAAAAGTATTCATTTAAATATTTGAAATTTCCTATAAGATTTCGAAATTGCAATTGCAGTTTTCTGTCATTTCAGTTTTAATCGATTTGATAAAAGGGCGTTCATAATATAGATTTGATATTCTGGTACATCTGTGTTAGTTACGTACCAGAACTAAGCTGATAAATATCTAACTCTAATAAAGACTTCTATATTCTCTAATTATATGCGGCTAATATTAAACAAAAGCGTTTATTTTATTGAAAATATGCGAAATATTTTGGGTAGAGTACCTCTTTTAAGAAAGATAGCATTTTTTAAACTGGATGAAATCTTCAAATTATGAAATGTTTTATATGGGGTGAATAATGCTAAATTCTTTGAAAACTCTCGATAGAACAAATTGCTATGCTTGCACCGACCAAATATGGTATAAGCACCGGTTCCCTTCTGGGCATCAGCATTTGCAGCGGTCAATGCATGGGAGGGTGACCATCTGGGAACAATCCGTGTTGCTAGCATCTTTCTCACATCATGACTTTATTATCAATTGACTTTAAAAGAGCGTTCAATAATATTCAGCACAGTTCAATTCACAGTTCATAATAGCCAATGCTCTAAAACCCTGGCAGCAATCTTCAAAAATCTGCTGCTCTATAGAAAAATCGCTCTAAATTCGAGTCCAGCTATTAGAGAATAGAGGATGGAGATGTCCACAGGGATCTTATAGTTGCCAAGCTCTATAGAATTTTGAAGCAAATGAAATTCTGGAAGACACTTTCCTGGAACACATCGAATCAAGCATTTACAGAAGATTTTGTTGTAGTCTGCCACGCATCCACTGGACAGGAAACTGAAAATCAAATACACGAAGCAATAGCCAAATTTATTTCCATGATTAAAAAGATTAAACTCCAATTTCAACAAAAAAACAATATATTCTGTAAAGCAAACTCGTTATACAAGGAACAGACCGATGATAAGGAAAATTATTTGAAGACAGAGCTCCGCCAAATATCTTAGTATTCATATCGATAACAAACTCAAGAAGGATGCACACAGTAAAAGCTTCTCCATTAAAAAGATCCTGTGTCATAGAAGCCTCATTAAATTAATGGTTCTAAATTCTGGAAATTTCTTTAAAAAAAAACATTTTTTTCCTTCGTTGTGATCGAAAGGATACTGGCTTATGAAATTGTAGTCGGTTGCTTGGATCTTCAAGTAAGAATAAAAAAGAAAATTGGTAACATTATTAAGATCTTTCCTGTTGTCAATTTCGGGACTTTACAGAATGATCCCAACATCATCCTTTTAAGTCATTCTCAGGATCCCTCCATTACATCTCGTGCGCCAGCAAGAAACTGGATATACATCATTCAATAGATTCAATGCTTCCCTTCCAATGAACCTCACAATGCTCAAACTGAAGGATTGAAAAATCTGAAACAGTTTGGGCTGTTCACACATCGCGATATCCATTTCAAGATCTTATCTCCATTGAAGAAGGTTAGCACATATCCAAGGAAGTTCGTCTTTACAAGGATGGTTCCAAAACGGATAATGGAGTTGACGCTACACTCTGTGTCATGGAAAACCTCAATATTTTACATCTATGGTCATAAAAATACAGTAATTTAACGCAGTAAATCAAGTTGAACTTTTAACCCTTCAACAAGCCATAGGCGTAAAAAAGCTAAACTTTTCTTTACGATTGATTCTCATCTCGAAGAAAAACAAGATCTGTTACGTTTAAAGAACGTTTATAACAAGATTAGCACTGTACATCTATATATTTATGTTCTGTTATTTTTGTGCTTGTACTTAATATTTATTTGTATTTGTATTTTTTGTGTGTGCTGTTCTGTTTTTAAAAAAATTTGTACTCATTTCAAATTTTTTGTTAATATTTTTATTATTATTTTTCTGAATTTTGTTATCACAAACAAAATGTATGTCTGTTTATGCACACAAAATTAGCACAAATTTTCAGTTTATCTTTGTTGGTTTGCTTTATAAGCCAAATCTACTTCTCATTTGAACTTCAAAAAACACGTTGCTTTCTTTTATCCAATATTAAAATCCCTTTGCAAATTTTTTCCAATAAATGTCAGACGTCGGACAATAGTCACAGGAGTGGATCGAACAGGAGCCTCTTTCAATGTCTCTCCCGCTTCATGCTCAAGACACTGTTTAAATAACCAAGAAGGTTGGAGTCGTAGGGACATGAAGCGGTGTTGTGCGAGTTTCAGTGAGAGAATACGGCTGAAAATATAGTTAATTTTTTTATTAAAAAGTGATTGAAACTATTAACTTATTAATTGCGTTTCAATTTCTATTTTAAACGAATTGTTAAAGACATGTTTTAACCATATTTTCAACAATATATTTCGGATAAAACAATAAAATTTAATCTGCAAGAGCACGTCAAAGAGAAAAAATTAGGTTTTATCACCGTGTTGCCATCATTTTGACGGAAGTTCAAATTTAAAAAAAAACTATTATCACAAATTAAATCTGAAGAAATGCAACTTTTAGCACGTGACTGGATAAAATAAAATAAAATGTGATATTTTCTTTAAAAAATGCAAGGCAAAGGATTCTATGATTGTTTGTAATATTTAAATCGTTAATTGAATAAATTATCTTTATTTATACAGGATTGAATTTATACAGGATCTGCATTCAAATTCCTTTCCAATGCCCAATTTGTAAAATATTATTAATAGGCATATATATTGTTTAATACTTTGAATTTGATTTTGATTTAATACTATTAATTTACTAAATGAAGTAATGATTAATTTTATGTGGTTTGAGTTTAATGAATAATGAGTTTTAGGTTTCATCATACTTTGCTCTATGAGCCATATTTTACAAAATATTTTTATTAATATTTTAAATAAAAGATGGTACATCAATCAGTCTTCTAAATCAATCATTAAAACTGACTGATTTATAAAATTAAAGAGTAATATGAGGAAAACGCGTTCTTTAAGAACTTTCCGTCCATCATCTTAAAGAAAATATTAATTTTAGGCCAATCAATGCCCGGAGTTACTTAAAGGCTAATGAATATGTGATTTAATTGAAAATTTTAGAACCCATTACTCATGGCGAACCCCAGCTGGTCGCCAAAGGCGGCTAGTATATATATAATATATATATATAATTTAACTTAAATCTGATTTCCTATCTTAAATTAGCTTATTGTTAATTTCATCCTAAAATATTTTCTTATTTCCCGTGCCATTTTCCCTATTTCTATTTAATTTCTTCTATTACGCGCTTAACAAAATTGCTTATTTCCTCGTTCCCATGTCAGGAACAAAGGGATAAAAGTCCTTAACACATGCACACCTTTTTAAAAGGGTAACTAAGATTCCGTTTCCTAAAACGACACATGGAAAAAAGAAATCCCTTCCACAATCTCATAGTAAAATCACAGAAGGGATAATTTCTGTCGCTATTCCCTTATGCTGCTATATAGACTGACACATTCTTCGCTTCTTCCTTGAATAGATTATGGCTCCTATGGTGAAAAAAATTTAAGTTTAGGACATTTACTGTTAAAATAAATTTATACATTTATTTATAAATATACTTTCATGAATTAATGAAATATACTTTATTTGAGAATCTCTATTATAAAAAAATACATCATTTTTTCAAAGCACAGCAAGTTGTTTAATTTATATATTTAATAAAAAAGGCTAATTTTTATAAAAAATCTTTTTCCGTATTCAATAGTTAAAATTTTTTAATATAAACAAGGAGTTATTTTAAAAACAGGAGCTCCATAAATATCACAAAGGAATGGAAGCTATATTACCTTAATTCTATCTAATTCTATTAAAATGGATTTTCTGGAAATTATTCGTGATCTATTGAGTAAGTTTCTTTAAAGATATAATAAATTATCTTTGAAAAAAGCGACAAAAAATTAAAAATTCTATATCCACAATGCGATATATTATTAAAAGATGCTATGCAACTAAGCTTTTTAGGGATAGAGACAAATGTCAAAGATCTTCCGAGTTAAATTGAGTGCATTAAAAAATTAATATATGATTTAAGATTCAATGTAATCGCAAATATTTGAATTCCAAGTCACATTTGACGTAGAGACAGTTTAAGTATTGAAGTGACATCTCAAACATTGAGAAGTATGGTTAACAATTTTTTATGAAAGAATACTTGCAAGAAGCATTATAGAGCTCTTTATATTAGAAATAAAATCCTCGCTTTTGAACTGATGCATGCAGATAATGTGTTAATTTTTCTAGAAGCATTACCTTTTGAATAATTGAAAATATTCTGCGTTATCCTATTGTTCGAAATGTGATCTGGAAAATGTCAAATAATTTGATAGCAGCTAAGAAATTATGTGCAATTGTCAAACACGAAGCCATCATGTTGTAAAGGTATATGAATGTTATTGATGTGTAATATATATATGTGTATGTAAAACCTCTGAAAATTTCATTGACTTATTTGTGAAATTAGCAAAGATATTTGCAATTAAAGTAGTGAACTCCATGTTATATTTCATTCTATCAAAAATGTATTATTCGTATAGGTATTCGAAAGCGTTAAATGTATTATAGCTGTATAATTAGCTATATAGACATCGTTTTAAGTTTAAAAGAGTTGTTAATAACTATACTGAACATCGTGTGTGTGTGTGTGTGTGTGTGTGTGTGTGTGTGTGTGTGTG
>JAPMOQ010045887.1:1041912-1051912 GCA_026543055.1 Argiope trifasciata | reverse complement strand
CCCTAATTACTAACATGAGACACGTTTATCGAAATTATATACAGAAATTTCGATTCCAAGGTGATTATTCGTATTAAAAACTTTTTGCAGATTACATTCTGAAAAAATGAGCATGAAATGGGGATTTATTTAAAGAAACATATCTTAAACATTGCTCATGCGATATGATAAATTATGTGCTCAAAGAATTATAATTAACTATGTTTTATTTAACTTATCTGGAAGGAAATAAACATAGGTTGCAAACAATTTTCTTCGTTCCGTAGAAAAATAATTTATGAAAGAGAGCAAAATTTTCAAAATGGGATTAAAATATGAAACATAAAAGAACTTTTTTTTCCTTCCAATATTCTAAACTAATTTTCATCACGGATTCTTCAGTATTCGTCTGCAACAGTATTAATGTGTCTAATGGGGGAGAAATAAATGCGATTAAACAATGCATAGTTTTACTGTTGCGTCATATCAAAATCTGGCCACATGGGAGAGATATTAAACATGTTTAAATTTTTCTTGGAAAAAATAATAAAGAAAATTCATATGGGATTTTACTTTATGACAGCACAAGTAGAAATTTGAACTGCATTATATAAAGGTAAATATGAAGTGTAATATTATTTTCTTGTTGATTTTAATTTTATAAAGTTTTATTTTTAAAACCTATCAAAACAGCAGGAAAAATAATTCTACAATTTCTCTATATAATTACCCATTTTCTTTAAAGAAAGCAGCAAATTTGATAGGATTTATTTCTTAGTTCCTTCAATAAGATTTATTTCTTAATTCCAAATCAAATCTCGTATGTTGCTCACTTGATTTCCTCTGTCTTTGATTTCTCTCTTACGCTGTTTAGAATCTATGTACAGAAATTACTTCTGTAATAATTTTAGTAAGAAAACTGTAGAAGCATTGTCATTTGGCATTAAATTTTCTAGTCTTCTTTCATGTAATTTGTGTTTAGTCTAATTATTTTATAGATAGTTTTACTACCTACACTCCTCTGTATATCTTTATTTTCATTTTCCATGATATTTCAAGGTTTATTAATTGATTTTTTTATGAAGAATGAAAAACCTTTAAAAATATTAAAGAAAATGCATGTGTATGTCAGTAATGATCAGAAAGATCTCTCAAACATTCAACTAGAAAATTTCGCATGCAAGTAGTGACTAATGTATTAACTGTACCGATATCCCAATTTCGACTGAGCATGAACTGTAGGAATATAGATCCTAAAGAGTAAATATAATTTCATTGTCACAGTACCCTTACTAAAAACTCCACATTGTCTTTAACAATATTAGTAATTAAAATTTGAAGGATAATGCTACAGATGTTTGAAATTTAATAATACCGGAATTATTTAAGCCTTCCCTTTATCCACTTTCTAGTATATGAAAAGACGATTGCTTCATGGTCTTCAAAATGTTCGAAATCCGAATTTTGACAAATCTCCTAGTTTCATATTTTCCTAAGTCCAAAATTTTTTGGTGTATATTTACAATATTTTAAATATTTATGCATATTTCCATACTTTGCAAAAATATGCCGTGAACTAAAATTTTCATAAAACCGGGTGACAACAAAGCATTTTTTTAAAAATGCATATTAGTCAAATAATTGATTTGGGTCTGCTACAACCCCACTCATCTGATCAATAATCTCCTTTCTCGTCAAAAATTCCCTTCAATTTGCCTCCATTCTAATTTAGATACAGATCATTATCATATGCATAAACATTTCTTAAATTTAATAACATTTGTTTTTTCTTAGTAAAATTTCATTTCCCTAAGTCTTTTTTTCAAAGAACCGTACATTGTTGAATTTTTTTCTCCCTCGAATGGGAAGGATTTCTATAGATGCTTTGCTATAGATTCGATTTCCAAGATATGGGCCTCAACATTTAAGAACTTGGGACTATCTTCTATAAATTGAGTCACAGAATTTGCTTTAAGTTATATAATATGAGGGCAGATCCAAAAAAGTTTACAAGAATAGTATTTGAAATGTAGAAATTGTGGATGTGAATATTGTTACACAGAATAGAGATAGATGGCCCTAGTTGTTTTAGATCGGTCTTTCGAGCAGATAGTGTTAGACCTGAAACAGTGACAGTAATGGCAAGACGTCTATAAAAGTGGTATCACCCAAAGGTGCGAGACATGATACGATTTCTATGGACCAAAAATATGTCCTTATCTGACATTCACAAACAAATCTTTCAAGTGTAAGGGGGCGAAGAAATGAATTGACAACAGGTGATGAAATGGGAAACGTATAGGTGGGAAATCTGATGCAGCCCCAATAAGTCTCCTAATGGTTATTTCCTTTTCCCTGCATTGACGAAACACTTACCCGAAACAAGGTTCATATCAAATGGTGATGTTCAAAAAAGAGCCGAGAACTGGCTCTATAGCCAGGGGACGGATTATTACCAAGACGGTTTAAACAAATTCATCCAGCAGTGTGCTAAACGCCTCAATTGGTTTGATGATTATGGAGAGAAATGACCACCACATATGTCTCTTAATGACCATGTGTCTAAAGGTCTTATCACACAATGAAATTTCGTCAGCACTTTTCCGCTTCTACCCTCAAAAACCGGTCAAGCAAGTTTCATAATCGACAACTTTTTCTAACCAGCTCAAAAATAGTCAAAATATTGTCCGCAAACGAAATTCAACCAATCATGTGAAACTTAAAAAGTGACGTCACTTTCTTTGTCGTTTGCTGACGGAAAGTCCCGGAGATATTTTGCCGTGTGATAAGGCCTTAAGGTTAATGAGGCATTTTTCATTTGCCCTCTAATCAACCTTCGTGCATTTTAATTAATAGTAAGACTATACAGACTTGAAAATTAAATCAATGAATTAAAATTCTTTGCTGTTTCTGGATTTTCCTGATATTCAACTGTATCTGCGTTCTGAATGAAATCGAATCTGCAAATAAATTTCACTTCGTAACAGAATTTAATCAAAATTATAAACCCTTAATCATTTTGATTAAAACTTTGATTTCAATTTCCATTAAACAACTACAACAAACATTGTCCCGTTAATGAAATCTTCCTGTTAGTGTAATTACATCTATTGAAGCCCTTGCCATTGATCTGACACCCCCTAAAATATTAAACTACGTGACATTAGGGCCAAATGAAATCTCACGTGACTCTTTCTACTTGCAGGTGTCAGGGCTCCGTCTCATGTAATATTTAATTTGGCCTACACACTAGATCTGATCAATTATTTCTGCCATCAAGTCAATGAACTTTTCTCTGAATTGTGAATAGAGAGAAAGTTAGATGATAAAATATTACAGTCTACTTCAACAAATTCAGGGAACAAGATTCTAGTATAATGAAATTTGAGTGTTGAAATGTTATTGAAGATTTGGAATATGTAATGCGAAGGATTGGAGGCACCGTGGATTTTTTCTTTAAATATATTAGTTTTCATTGAACACTGCTTTTCTATGAACTATTTTACTATCCATATTCTCATAGAATTGACTCAAACTAATACTTTATATATTCTAACTATTTTTATTAATTTTAATATTATCAATGCATTTCAGTTAAAGAAGAAAAGTTATATATTTATAGAAACTGATAACCATCAGATAACGAAAACAACAGAAATAAAATTCTGTGCAAAGTGCAAAATTTGTGTCGTGTTAAATAAATGATTATACACTGATGGAAAAAAATCCCAACACTAGGAAGCAGCTGTGCTAGATAAACGAAATTTGGTAGGCGTGTTTATACATCTGAAAAATGTATGCACAATGCATGCACGTTTGCATGCTTGCATTCAAAATTCTGGCGGTTGCACCGGTTACTAATGTACCAACATTTCACATTTGAAATGGTTCTTCTCGCCAATGGCTCTACCTGTGATCTTGAAACTTTAATCAATTGAATATGTTACCTAAACAAATGTATTCCTAAAATTTCATTACTGTACAATAATTTTTTCTTGGTGTTGGGATTTTTTTCCATCAGTGTATAAAGCATTACTGCATAAAAATACAAAAGCAATTCCTTACATGTTAATAACGCAATAGCCCTATATTTCACAAAGTATTATTGTAAAAAAATGTTATTAAATTCATAAATATTTCGTTAATTATTATTTAAAGACAGAATATAATTCTTTAGGGTCTCTTTTTAATTTTATAAAAAAAGAGATTAAAAACATAAACGAACAAATGCATATAGTAAAAAGTTTTTAAAGTATCATTTAATGTAAAATTAAAACTCTCGGTTCAACAGGAAAATGCTCCATTTTTTTCTACTTCAAAATTAGCAGTTGGGAAAACTTTCAATTCAAATCAGTATTATTTATATTAATTTCAAAACATCCACGTCTTATACGATGTAGCTAGAAAATAGTTTTTACTTTCATTTTTTGTTTGATATTTAATTTACTAAAAAAATATGTATTTTCAATAATTATTTAGTTTCGATTCATTGCTTATAAAGTCTTCATTTTTCTTGGTACCATGATATCAAATTAACATTTGAAATGGAAATTTGAATGAAGAAAAGTAAAAAATTATGTAACATGTTTGTTACGTATGCGTATATTGAAATTTTTGTGACGATTTGATTTCATATACCTCAAGTTATTTTGAACCGATTTGCCTAGATTTCCTTGTTAATTGTTCAAACGGAATTAAATAAGGAAATATTAGGAATCGTAACAGAAAAATTTGATGATCAAGCAAATGTAATTATGTATATAAGTTCTTATGCGAATGCAATTTACATAACTTTGATGATAAAATTCTTCCGAAGCGAATGAAATAGTTTTATTGAATATCTTTTTTTAATGAATTGTTTTGGTACGTTTTTAAGGACTATATAAGACAGATTACCAATTTGACTATTGTCTGCCCTTCCTAAAAAAGTTGATGTATTAGGTTGAACAATGTTATTCTAATATACTTTTCACTTCGAAAACAAATGCATAGTAAGATGAAACATTCTGTAATAAATATGATCCCCGTGATTACAAGGCATTTTTTAAATATAAATATTGATAAATTTCTATGTTATATAGGGTTAACGAATTATACCATTTGTATTGCTAGCAAGACAGTATATTCTGAATTTGTCTAATCATGTTTAACTTTGAATTTCAATGTTTATAAATGAAATTTATTTTTCATTTGGATTGGCTCAACTTATCTAACAATTCCATTGACTCCTTAGTCAATGATTAAATACTATTAAAGCATTTATAGATAATGTATTATAAATCTATAGGAAGAATTTAATGATCATTACTCCCAATTACTAATGGTAAAAATAAAAAATACCTTCCTTTATTTATTCTTTTATCAGATAATTACTTTAATTGTAGGTCCCAGACGTATTTTCATAGCTTTCAAACTCCCGAGGTCTATCAGGTTTGTTATCTTGGTCAAAATATTGATCTTGCAAAACAATTTTGGCTCGTTATTGCGTCTTTTGTAATGAAATTTTTTTCGTCCTCATAAAATTAAATTTTATTTCGTAGGTATATGTCTTGTTCACAAGCTTTTTTTTATTTTAAGAGTTTTTTAAATAACAATAATTATTTTCGTTATGAGATTTAAATTCACGCATATTGCAATGTTATGCAGTATAGTTTTCTGCATATATAATCATGCTGTAGTAATCGGAGCAAGTTTAAAAAAACATGCATGCAACAAACAAGTTCGCGTAACATGCTTAAACGATATTCTGTTATAACATTCCGAATTGTAGGATACAATCTTTAATTTATTTTCAACTTTTCATTTAAAAATTAATTTTGATTCGAAAAAATAATTTGAAATTTATTTTGTCCATTTCTTTGCATTTACTTTCCTTCATTTATGTAACATTCGTTCAATTCTCTAAAAGCTTGTATTTTAAAGTTTTCAGGTATATAAAACATTTGAATAAAATTTACGTAAAATTCTTTTGGTATTTCGAATAATTCAAATTAAAGGATAAATTACATCTTTCAATTCAAACTTGATTTTGATACATAAAATCTAAATTCATAACTTATCTTACCGTTGAGATTTAAAAAAAATTATGATATTTTTATTTCAATAGTCAGAAATAATTTCAACATTACAGGACTTTTTTAAAAACTCTTATTTAAATTAGAATTATTTGATTCAAATATAGCCGTTATGGTCAACAGTAGAGTTAAAATATTCATCGTTAAGGTTAAATGGCAGATGTAAATCGTCAAATTTAATTAAAATAGCTTTTAAAAAGAAGTTTGTATTAAAATTAGATTATAATTATATTTCTGTAGTTTTCTTCTATTCTTCTATTACTATAAACGTAATTAAATCTCGATATCAATTTTCTTAAATTCCACATAAAATGCTGTAACATTTTAAAATCAAAATTTAATTATAGGGATTAGTTAGTTGAAAACTATGATTTTGAAAATATTAAACTTACGCATCTTCAAGGGGAACATATGGTTACAGCCTTTCGAAATAAAATTAGTTCAAAATATGTGAAATTGCAGATAACCGTATTCTTTTTTTAGTATAAGATACAATTAAAAACATTCAAAAACGTATAAAATCAGAAGCTATAAAAACATGTATCTAAAAATATATTATTTAGCTTATATATAGAAACTAAACCTGGATTTATGTAGATCTGACATAGCAATTATAACTTGATTTAATGTTAAATATTTCTAGGAATGACTCTGAATTCTAGGAATGTAGCTGTAATTACATACAATATTTAACTCATAAGTATGTTATTCTGATGATCGTATATAATAGTTGCTGGTAGAAAGGCCAGAATTCCACTAATGATCGGTAATATCAAATCTATGAAAACTTTTAATAATAATGGTTTACGTGCTTTTGATTGAACTTTATAGAGAAGATAAAATAGAATGATACCTTCCATCAGCATTAAATTTTATAAGTACTCGAAATCACTCCAAATAAACTTAGACTTTCGTGCAGCAATTAAAATAATTGCGCGTTAAATAAATTTCATTCTGAAATGTAGTTTCACAAAGTATATTTTCCTGTTTAAGAG
Source organism: Argiope trifasciata (assembly GCA_026543055.1). Taxonomy (NCBI): domain Eukaryota; kingdom Metazoa; phylum Arthropoda; class Arachnida; order Araneae; family Araneidae; genus Argiope; species Argiope trifasciata. The sequence continues at coordinate 1,044,864 of JAPMOQ010045887.1, read as the reverse complement.
CAATTTCGGAATAAATCTAGCATGATTTTAATAGGTTTTCTTTTTGTGCTAAAATATATGCTGGTTTCGTTTATTCGAGTGTCTTCTGTTTTTTAATAAAAGAATGTCTAATTAAGGCATGAGAAGGATGTTAAAGATCATAGATAAATTTCAGACTCGTCAACTGTTAAGGGGCTCTAAATTATTTGGAAGGCCTGCAGATAAATATATTGAAAAAAAAATATTTCCAAGTGAATGAATCTCGTCAGAATTGTCAAATAAAAAATGTTAGCAAAAATAAATTCTATGAAGTATGAAATATTAATCCTACAATATTTATTATATTAAACTAGTCCTATCATTATATAATGTACTAGAATATTTTTATATTATATATAAATATTAATTCCATAAAATGCAAAGAAATTAATTAAATTGATAGCATTACAAACTGTTCTTTTCAAGAAATTTTAGTTTTACATTTTGATGAAATCTTTTTATTTTTATTTATACTAAAAATTAAATACTTTATTTGAAAGTAAGGAAATCATTAACTAATCCTTGCAGTTGCATTTCAAGAATTTTCTTCTTTTTGTTTACTTTTTTCCACGACATGCAAATGAAATATATAATGTCTAGAGAACGCTGAATACATGCTGCGTAAGTGACCACAGGCCTTGACGTTAAAATTGACGAATACTTGGCAGCAAAACTAAACATCCGAAGTGTACAAGAATATTTTCTGTACTTTCATTAAAATTTGAGTTCCATAGTTTATTCTAGAACATTCAATGACTTTATTTAAAGTGAATGAGAGCAGACGAAAATGTTAATCGACTTAAGAAAAGAAGTAGCGAACAACATTTCTATTTTGCATTTGGATTTGCCACAAGTTCTCTTTAAATATTCTGTGCAACTAGAATTTTTTTAATAGGGATTTTCTGCGAGTGTTCTGCTATTTACTACAAGTACAGTCCTTGTGCTCGTGGCTGTATTTTGATAACTGTGTAAAGCATAGTAATCATATGCTTAAGATATAGAACTTTTCCATTAGAATTCCGAATCATTTTTACTAAGATAAAAAATTGAACTAAAATAGACTATTTACATGCTGAATAATTTGAAGACTGCAAAATATCTAAATCGGGGACTATAAAAGAGTATGAATATTTCGAATTTGAATAATAAATTATTCCAAAAGTTTTCTAATTTGGATTTGCAAATTATATAAGTGAAAAAGTATTTTTTAGATAAATTTATAAAAGTATATTTGACAATTTCTTCGAATAAGATTGTTGCGCACTTCAAAATAAAAACAATAATAAGTTGACTGATTGCTTGATATGAGTTTTTTGGCACACGGAACATTCTTGACTATACAGTGCCATTCTTATGGTGAAAGGTAGAACATTGTTAATAGCTTAAGCTTCGTAAAATTAAGTATTTTTATGTATAAATTAATTTTAAAAATCTACAACAATCGAAGATAAAATACTATATAAGCAGTAATAAGAAAATATTTTCAATGTGAAGGGAGAACCAATTAGCCTGCAGTTGTGATTTTAGCGGAGTTTAAATGAAATTTTATATTTCAAAGATAAATGTATGAGAAAGTGAAGAAACATGAAATATAATATTAGTGGAAATTTACCATTGATTGAAGGAAGGGCAACAAAAAATAATAACATCATACCATTGATAGCTCCCAGTAGTTTTAGCACTCGAATTTGGTCGGAAGGAGGTGTTATTGGATCAGGCATTTACTGTTGATAATGCATCATGTGATATGGATTAATTACATTCCGAATTAATATTACGGTAGATATTCAAAATGTTTTTTAAAATCTTTATTTACTTTTCTACTTGAACAAAACAATATTTAAATTTTCAATTTTATTCATTCATATTGATTGCTAATTTAATCATAATGTTATTGTTTTTTACACAGAAAAAATATTTTAAAATGTTTCAATCGGTGTATTAGAAATATCACTGGAATGTTCGAAATGCTTCCCAACTGATGTATAAAATATATTATAAAAATATTCGACATTATATTCGATCGATATTATAAAAATATTCAACTAACATATAAATATTTTTCCAGTCTATGTGAATAAAATACAAAGTTCTGCACAAAACACTTGTCTTGTAATAAATGGATTTTGTATCATGTATAAACTCTAGTTGGAAAAATGCATTTCACATCTTTCATTGCGACAAAATAGTGTACGAATTTTAATATTCTCAATATTAAAATTATATATCATTTCATTTTTTACACGCATTTTCTTGTTAATTGCGTTTTCTTAAAGTCTTTAACTTTGTATATTTCATGTTTGTAAAATTGGTTGATTGGTTGATTTTATTGACGTAAGAGCCATATTTGACTAATTTGCGCCAAACACATTATACATACACAAGATCTCCGTATTGTAAAATGGTATATAAAAATTTAAAATATGAAAATTAATGTTCTTTACGTACATGAATAGAAATGTCTTTGGAATCGTTGAAATCAAACTCTATAAATGTGAAATTGGAATTTTAAATTCAGTTTTTCCTTTGCATCTTGAAGGCTCAAGAGTTTTGAAATTTGATAAAGATATTCGAGATAACAATGAAAATCACATTTTTAAGATTTTCAGAAATTTAAGCATTAGCAATTGCTTATTTTAATAAAATATTAATTTTATATGGTGGAAACACTGTCATATTAGATATGGGAAAAACAGGTCAAGATTTATGATTAAAAATTATTAAATGAAGCCTATGAAATAACTAAAAGAAAATGTTCTGTTTCATTGGTATTATTTCGAAACCTGAAGATGTTGGCAATCTGGTTTTTCTCCCAGAATGAAAATTCAGTGGGAAGTCACCGTCATAAAAATTTTCCTCAGAAATAATTGGATACCTCGAATAACTCTGCGGTAATTACTTCGAATTTAAGACTTCAAGTTTACATTTAAAATG
>JAPMOQ010045887.1:1019514-1041512 GCA_026543055.1 Argiope trifasciata | reverse complement strand
CCAGGGTAAATAAAACGGATTGATTTGCTGTCAGTTTTTATTTAATTTATCTAAATTAGTTTTAATAATATATAAAATTTTAATTATTATCTATTTTGGATCATATGTGAAGTCTAGATGTGAACAATATCCATTTGGTAATATTATACTTCTATTTTTCTTGTGCAACGGATTGGCAAAAACTAAAATCTTATAATGCGATATGTCAGATCTCTAAAATTTTTAAAAGCAATGGTATCCTTCAAGAAATTAATAATATATTTTTTTAAGTATACCCTTCAATGAAAATTGATTTTTTTTTCTTAAGAGTACAATTTTCTATTATTTTCTTATAAAATGTTGAAAATATTAAAAAGAAAATACTTGTTTAACGTCAAAAGTACATCAGTTTATTTTACCATATGCAAAATGGTTACTGTATTTCACCAATGGTAATTAAAATTTAATTAAATATACATCTGTATTAACATTCGTAAATTTGTATTGATCCAAGTGTCATCTATTCTAATTGCAAGATATGCATATATTTAAGCTAAAATACAAATATAGAAACAAAAAGATATTGTCAAAACTGTAGAGCAGTAACTTTCTTTAAAAAAGGTATATGAAATGAAATGGAAATAAATGCTCGGTTTTCAGCAACTGATTTTCGATTAAAATTTGAAATAAGAGTAATAAAAAAAGGAGAATTGTTTCTTCGGCTTATGTAATTTTCCTATTTCTGTATTCAAATGTCCAATTTCTGTATTTAAAATTCGGTGAATGAGTAACATAAAAAAGAAAAAATGAGACAAATATTCAATCATTCTTTATTCTTGTTACCAATCTTTTTTCAAGCGAACAGAGGCACTTACAGTTGAGCACATCTTTGAAACATCTTACGAGATAAAAGAAGAAGAAAAATTAGAATTTTTTCCTTGCTGGAATTAATGAATTATTGCATTGAAAGGAATATAATTATATATACAATGTTTCATTTATTCGGCCTTTTATATTTGCAACCATTGATTATAAACATATGTTTTCGACAATAAATTTTTTTAATGAGATATATATTCATTGTTTTGATATTTTTAAAAATAAATTTAATCACACAAATTATGAAATTTAATAGTTCGTTTCACCTATCAATGATTATAAATGTATTTAGTAAAAGCTTAATCATTTTCTCAAGGGTGTATCATACACAAAATAAATTATGTAATACAAAAATGAAATATATTACAAATTGAAATTTGAACTGATTCATTTACTAAGTATATCAATATTATATTGAACAATGTGAATTGAATCTGTCAAATGAAGTATAAACAAAATCTTAAAACTGAAAAAAGTTATTTTCAAGTTGTCTATTCTGCTTTATCCGAAAAGAAATGGATAAATGGGAGTAGAACAGAGCCACCAGTGACCGTTCCAATGAAAAGGCGACATCAAATTTTGATTATATAAACAAAAATATTTCTACAGCCACCTGTTTATTGTATACATATAAAGTAAGAAAATATGCCTATAACTAACGGGTACGGATATAAAGGCCGGGTAAAAATAATAAGTTGTATATTAGGTAAAGTTATGCAAAATAAGTTTAAATAACATCTCAATGAGTAATAACAATGTAATAAAATGTATTAGGTTATTTATGAAGGGAAATCAGTTAATAGTACATAGATAAACTCGTAACACAGTGGTTTGAAACTCGCTACAAACGTCATTTTACTGATATGTGAAATTCTAGTTAACTTCGAGCAAATTTGGACCGAATTAAGAACTTGGGTGAATACTTCTTTGTGAGATAAATAGGTATTTTTATGTTCATTTCTGGCAAAGAAAAAATGATAAATATTTCTGTTAAAAGATTACATAGCATATTTAATGAAATGAAATTAATAGGAAAATGCAATATTTTATTGAATGAATGAATTTTTTGATTGATTTCAAAGGCAAATTATGTCGCAATATATAAATTAGTTCTTTGAATATAAGTTTTATATATACCAAACATTTGAGATACATGCTAAATTATTAAGGGAATGCTGATATTCACCGAGCATACCAACATCTACCAGATATCAGTCTTTCGCAGAAATGAACATAAGACATGCATAGAAATGTATTAATGTATTGCAAGATTTTAATGCACTATTGCAATTTCATTTTATGCTTAGTTACATGATTATTGAGAAAAAAAACTTTTGAAAAATATGAATCGCACGATTATTATCAGACTTGAATCCTTAATCAGAATTCTCAAAACATTATACTTCAAAATCAATTTAGAGTTTTTAGATACATTTATAAGCCAACATATCATGTGAAACCATACTTTTTTCACCAAATAATGATACTTATAAACTGGGAATTTGATTTTAATTTAATCAATGTTTTCTGTGCTATTATTTATATTTATTTGAGGGTTCTTGCCATAACAGTTTTCAATGTACTGAAATTGACTTAGCTTCATATACATTTTCACAATTACCAAAACATTTCAAATATTGTATGCAACAAATTTACAAATGAATATGACAAAAGAAATATTTATAGAAACATTTACTCTTCAAATGATAAAAAAATGGCATTGAAGATGATAAAAATAATGAATGTATACTTTAAAATAATATCTAGAAATAACAAAATTAAATGCATGTAATCTAAAAAATTTCAAACAACAGTAATTAATACTAAAAAGTAAAATATATGCTCAGAAAAATCATGATGAGATACATATATTATTCCCCGAAATCTACAAAAATTATAAATATGCATGTTGTGTATAGAAGAAAAAAGAAAATCGCGATGAGATTACAATATATATCTATTCTCTAAAGTAATTTAAATCATTAAATACATACAAAACCCTTATGCTCTTCTTTGTTAAAAATATATCTCAACATTATGACAGTCTTTGAATAGAAATTATTAAATTGAAACAGCCTAAAATTTAATGACATATCTGAATGTGAAAATGCTTATTACTTACAAAACAATCATTAATGTTTAGGTGAATAGCTTGCCGTGAATTTAACGATTTTGAGATCAAACCCATCTAAAGCTGGGTTAATTCACAATTTATTTTCCAATACTTTGTTTTTAGTATATTAAATTATTTGATTAAAAAATTATTGGATTATTAAATTATTTATTTTCTGTTAAAAACTAAACTTGCTTAAACGCAACGACTGATTTTAAAACAAAAATAATTTGGAATTATTTTCTAATATTGAATGAAGTGTTTGTATATTGTCATTAAATGATTTTGCTATGATGCAAAAAGTTAGTCTTCAGGTTATTATTTAATAGATTATAGAAAAATACTAATAATCGAAATATAAGATTTCCTTATTAAGTATAATTTTATCTATAATAATCTTTCATTTTATTTAAGGAATATAATTCTTGATAGAAATAAAACTCTGATATGATTCCCAAATTATCTATTTTTAATCTTCATCCTTGCTAAAGACTAAAAAAATAATTTTCCTAGCTATTCTTTAAGCTATTAGACTTGGCAAATTCTTTACAAAATGTTATATATTAGTATCCAATAATCTAGCTCTTCGTTAAGATATGTACACATGGAATCTCTATGTGTTTAATGTCAGGGAGTTGTTATAAATGACATTAATAAGTGATAATTCCATGTAATGTAACTTGGCATTAAATTATGAAATATTAAATAATTCAAAATATAATTTCCTAAATTGTACAAGAAATTCATTAATTAAAGTAAATTCTGAAGATATTATACAACAATCAAATTCAACAATCAGTTTTAAAATGAAAACGAGTCAGATTTCATTATTTCTTAAAGCTGAGTATTCGTTTTTTAAACAACTTTATTAACTTTCATTTTAAGCATTCGTATTTATTAGATTATAGATTAATTTTTCTTTAAAAAGACTATGAGCTGAATCTAATTCGGAAGACAATATAATAAATCACCGAATGTACTTGTTACAACTATTCAGTTCTAATTAAAAATTTTCTGCTTTATGATATTGAAATATTAGCGAGCAAATTGTGATAAACCTAAAACTCACTATTGTTGGTCCTCTTTACATGATGTTCAAGAACTGTTGACTAAATATACTTTTTATAATGATGTTAGTAAACTTCTGAAATTTCCATCCAAAATAAAATATTCTGCTTTTATTTTCTATAAAATCTCTAACTATTACTGTTCATAGTAGATAATTCTAAATTAACTCTAAACTCAGAACTTTTCCTGCTGATAATAGAATGAATTGCTCCTTTCTTAAACTTTCCATTTCATTTTCAGATAACATTCTGCCATTTCACTTTGCCTTTTGTGATGATAAATATGGATGACTTAAAAAACACACATTCATTTAAACATTAGTAAAAAGCATATATTGTTGAAAGAAAGTCAATGAAATAAATGTATCATCTTGGATAAAGTGTTAAGAGCACCAGTTACATAATGGAAAGCATGAAGGCCAACATCAACCCAGAAGGATGTACTATCGCATATTCGTCAAAAATCCCATTTTAATCAAGCAGTGGTTTTTCGCTCTTCATGAGTGTGTCGTCTATGAATCCACTTCCAAACAAGTAATACCTTCAAACAATAAACTCAGTTTCCATGGCAACTGACTAGACTCCGTAGATTCCGTGTTCATGAAGGCATTTATTATAGATATGTTTTTGTAGTTTCTTATGGCATTTTTCATAGACATGCCCGCTGAGGAATTCAGCGATTTTAAGTTGGGATATATAGCGTCTCTTGTTTCAGTAGCGCCATCTAGGACCATGCGTCACACTCTTTTATAGGGGCGAACTTCATTCAAATATTTCATTTACTCATTCCTAGTTGCACACAGATAATGTACAATATTGTATGACATTGAACAATATTCGAAATATTGTTTAATACTGTGGAATCTTGTTTAATATAATATCGCACACTATTGTACAATATAGTGTGACTGTGCTACCTGGGATCCACAGTTCGTAATTTGAACCTGAATCAGAGAGTGATAACTTCTGATCAAGTGAGCCTTGTGTTATTATCTCGACTTGCATTTTGTGGTCAGGACAGATTTATACAAGCGCCAACCACCTTGTACACTGGGTCTTTGGCGGGTGAGGTACGAATTCGAAACCAAAGCAAAAGTTAAAAGTATAATATTATATGTTACTTAGTTCTGAAATTATTAATTAATATTTTATCAGAAAAAAAGATCTTCATAAATATAAATGTTTATCCATTTAGCCATTATGTATAGGAATTGGCTATAATTTATTTTATTACTTAAATTATTTTTTTAATCATATTTAACAATTTAATATGTAACTGGGCCCTTAATAAACCCAAACTTTGCTAAAATAAAGGGAATAATCACCCTTGCTATCACATATAGCTTTGATAATTTAACATCTACTATTTACAATTCAAATTTTCAATACTACATGCTGAATAAGCTTTTTTTTTTTTTGATTACAGAAACACATAGATAAGAATATAATGCTGAAATACACAGACAATCGCGTTAGTCCGTACATAAAGCTGTAACTGGAAACACACATATTAAAACATCATAAGAACATTTATGTACATTAGAGAATATTAAATAGAGTTTAATTTCTAACATTAATTCGTGAAGATAGTCATTCATCACGAAAAAAAAAAGCATATTTCGAGTACAGACCAATCTCAATATATTTTTTGCGTGTGTTAGAATTGCTTTATATGACTTAAAAACCAAATCATTTAAAATTTGCATTTGCAATTCAACATTTATCCTATTCTAATTTGAAATATACTAAAAGTGTATAAATACATTTTCATTCTTAATACCTACAAGTATAAAGTATAAATTCACAGAAGATTAAAATTGGGTAATATACCTGAAACTTCCAATGATATTCTGCTACAAATCATAATAAAAGCTTTCAACATGAGATAGAAATAGGACACCACAAGGTAAACATCAAATACACTATTAAATTTCCAACTACGCAAAGTTTTAAAAGTCATCTTATCAATTCTTTTATATTAAAGACACTCTATAAATCAAACTGTGTCTGTTGTCCCAATATTCACGGTATAAAGTATAAATACAGCCATAAAAGCAATAGGAATTTCTCAAATGTAACACTAATGTCTTTTAGTTTTGGATAATTCGGTTTAGTTGACTCTTCAGAAAAGTTAACTTTGGATTTATGCAATTGTAGGGCATTCACTATAATAAAACGAGAAGTTTATAAAGAAATGAAATATATATGAAACAATTAATAATTGTTAAATGGTATGAAATAATTTGCCAAATGTCAAATGGCGCCTATATGTATCTAAGAGCTTTTGACCACTTAACTGGCAAGGCAACAAGCCTACAAGTTTGTACAAAACATTGTACATTTGTTTTTCCTACAAGTTTGAACAAAAGATGTATATTATAAAATTTCTTACACACTATAATTAATTATTTTAAGTTTGATTATGACGAATAAATATAGTTTTACAACTTAATTATCATTGGTCTCAATCACAATTAAATATTTCCACTTACTTCAGTAAATTACATCTAAAATTCTAATACTTTAAGCTGAGCTAAATTTTATCTTCGAAATCGAATTTTCAATAAATTGCTTGTAACTTTACGTGATTAAATAATTGGTGATTATTATATACTCACATGTACAATAAATTCGATTACTAGGCATTTTTTAAATTATTTGTTTGTTTTTTTATCAATTGAAGCAATTAAATATTTTCTTTATTAAAAATTGCAAAATATTCAGATACTATCAGTTAAACTTATGGTAATCTAAAGCTGTATATACTATTGACTCTATATGTTTTGATCTAAAAATTTTGACTGAATATACCATTGACTCTATATATTTTAATTTAAAAATTTTGAGGCTCATGTGTCTGGTACACTTTTTGGAGCCATTTTTTGTTTAAAAAAAGGGCTCCTTCATTTACTGTTTTGTTGCAAAAACAGTAAATGAAGATCAGACATGTTATCAACAGTTTAATATAAGCTATTAAAAAACAAATTTAACAGTGACACTTCTCAAATATATTTTTATAGAAGCAGATTCCTATACTAGAATTCTAGGCTGTTTTTTCTATGTGTTTCCAAATCATTTTAAGCTCTTCTCTAAAAGCCATCACTTGGAAAAAGATATCAAATATTTATTATCCTACTATTGTAAGCCATTTTTTTACTTTTGAAGTTCACTACGTTTGAAATTATCCTTGGAAAACATATATTTTATGTTCTGTAATTAATAATTTAGTAGTGTATTCAGTGCCCCATAATTGTAAAATTAAAAAGTTATATCTCGCTAATATTAGGTAAGAAGCAGAATATGCCAATAAAGAATTTCACATAAACAATTACATTTTTTTTTTTCATTTTAAGTAATTTTATCCTTGCTGAATAACAGTAAGAAACTAACAGAATCAAATAAAAACACTCATTAAATTTTTATTGTTCTTTTAAATTCTTTAATTCTTATTATTCTTTAAAAAAACTTTCATATGCTGCTACCATTTAAATATCTCAGTTAACGAAAGGAAGGATATTAATTTTCAATAAATTTCAGTATAGTTCATACATAGTTGACACAGAAACCGTAGATTAGCTTTTGTTTGATTAATTTATTATATTAATTTGTTAAAAACCGGTTATAAATCCACTGACCATCCCTTTTTATTACTGGACCTGAAACCTTTAACACTCAGTATAATCACTATAAACACTTAAGAAATACATATAGCATTCAGTTCAATAAAATGTCTATGAAACTCAAACTAGGTACTGATAAGCAGATTAGAAGACGATTACTGATTAGATTAGACAGAAGTTGCTAATAGTATTTTGATATAATAATTTACAATAACATTTTTTTTAAATGTGACAATATTCCGGAGGTCATCATTTTATATTAACGGGCTTGAAATTTCAAATAATCTTCAATATATTCACAACAAACCCTTCAAAAATATAGTTAGTAAGTTATCTCAATACAGTGTCTATAAAACTCAATCTAATTACTGATAAAATATTAGAAGATGATTACTGATTAGATCAGGCAGAAGCTGTAGATTATATTTTGATTGAAAAATTTAGAATTATAATTAAAAACATGATATTAATCCATTGGTCATCACTTTTTATCACTGGGCCTGAAACCTTCAAATGACCCTTAATGTATTCACTATAAACACTTCGAAAATATAGATTGTGGTCATTTCAATACAGTGCCTATAAAACTGAAATGAGATAATGATAAATGATTAGAACGCAATTACTGATTAGATCAAGAAGCTGTAGATTATATTTTAATTGATTGATTCATAATAATAATAATTTGTTTAAAATCTGATATCAATCCATTGACCATAGCTTTTGTTTACCGGGCCTGAAACCTTTAAATAACACTCAATATATTCACTATAAACACTTCAAAAGTACAGATAGTAGTCAGTTCAATACAGTGTCTATGAAACTCAAACTAGATACTGATAAAAGATTAATACGTATGCACCTTTCCTATAATCTTTCTGTACCTTATAACTGGATGCATTTTCAATAATACTTAAAATACAAGATTCGATGATTCACATGATCAAACATTTCCCTTTCATTTTTTCTTTCCTGAATTGGGCCAGAGTTCGTCTCTCGCTCTGTAGACTCACGTTCCTCGATTTTTCCATGTTTAATAGTTCTTGGAACATTTCTTTCACGTTGGTGTTGTTCTTCGCTGAGGTTTCCATGAAGTTGCAATTCCATTTGTGGGACTGGTTCATTCCATCTTGGTAAGAGATTTCTCTGTTTTCCTCTTCGTCGTTTTTGTTTCCAACAAGCATCATGGGTATACCTTCCAAGTTACCCTAAAAGACATAATTGTTTTTCCTTATTAATGACAATAAATTTTTAGAAATATTTAAAAACAATTGTTTCAGTTTTAAAAAATATGTTACTTCTTTTTTGTCTAAAGTTTTATTGCTCGTTCAGTTTACGTTAATAAATTATCTTTTTTTCGATTTATCTTAAGTTCTAGTAAAACTAAAGACTCAAAACCACATTCATAAAAACTTTAAATAAATGAAAAAAATATTGATTATGGCAATAAAATTTTAGAAATATTTGTGAATAGTTGTTTCAGTTTTTAAAGGGACGGTGGACTCGGAAATAGGAAAAAATGGACAGAAATATGAAACTTTATTATTTTATTTTTTCTTTACCAAAGTAGATGTTTATGTCGAAATAATGTAGTGATATAAAATATATTGTTCAATACAATGAATATTTCAAAGACCCTAGAAAAAAGGCATGCTTTAATTACTTTCTTGAAATTATATGTTAGATTTAAATATCTTTCATATATTCCAAGTGTCTTTTTTTTTAAATTAAGTAGAATTGATAATAAAGTTTTTGGTTAAACTTTAGTAGAAAGAAGGGTATTATTCCATGTTTCGAGTTTATTTATATATTTAGGAAAAAAATTATTAAAAACATTAGATTCCTATGAAAATTCAATAAATGTGTCACTATAAATCGCTAGAACATTAGCATTTAATTGGAATTAGAAAATCATTCACATTTTTGTCCCAAATAGGTTTGTATTGTATAATAAGAAAACAAAAAAGAACAAAATTAAAAATGAACTGATCTGTAATATATTGAAAGTTATATATAATAAATTTAACGTATTTTTATATAAATATATAAACATAAAATTTTCAAAACCCTCAGTGAAAAAAAAACCCTCACAAAAGTTCTAATCGAATCTACCATCCATTTTATTTAAGTTTTGAATTAATTTCTGGTAGTATTAACGACTTGACATACAGTACTCAAAAACTTTATCAATGAAAGATAATTTATTCATGGTAATAAATGTTTAGAAATATTTGTGAATAATTCTTTCAATTTTTGAGTAAATATTGCTTCATTTTCGTTTTAAATTATTGTTGGTGTAGTTCAGGTATTACGTTAGCTGTGCATTACTTTATTTTAGGTTCTAGTAATATTAATAATTCTCAAACGATATTCAAAAAAATATCAACAAAGGAAAAAGTTATTCATGGCAATACATTTTTAGAAGTATTTTTTGAATTATTGCTTCAATTTTTCAGGAAATATTTTCCTTCTCGTTTAAAATTAATTACTTTTTTGTTTGATTAGTTTCCTTTAACAGTATATTCTTTATCTTAAATTCTAAAGTGCTGATGCTTACAAATCAAAAAGGATATTCAAACAATTTGTCGATTAATTTGTTTGATGGGAGTACATTTTAAATAGTAATGATTTTATTTTAAATTTGATAGTCAATGCATAATGAAGTTTCCAATTCAATGTACAATCAACAGAGCTGCTACTGTATTTTCTTTTCCTTATACGCCATGGGTTATTTTCAGTATTAATTTAGTATTATTAAATCTAAATTGCAACAATTTCTTTTTTAATTTTAGTCAATGATAACTTGCTAAATTGTTGGTAACTGTACTAATATTTAATATTTACCATTTCAAACAATAGCAACAATCTAATTGGCATGATGAAATAAAGGTAAGCAATTTCATAAAACTCTATGAAAATTCAAACGTCATCTTGCTGCTCATAACTCAACAAGTTTATTCTAATAATGCACAAGAGGACATAAACTGGTGAAAAGTATTTTAAAATATGTTTTACGGAAGGCCTCCAATGCTAAGCAATTATTTGTGTCAAATAAAATATTAAAAATTGTGTCAAGTAATTTTTAAAACTGTAGAAATAAACTTACATACAATTATTGTTAAAATAGTTTGAACCAGTTTTAGTTTCCTCTTTGAAGTTTACTTAAATTTCAAAATTATTTTAATTCCTTTTAACTTTGATTACTCTTTTTATACTGCGTAAGTATTTTTAACCCATTAAAATATTTAATAGATCATATTTAAACACTTTTTCCTTAATTCTTCCTTTTAGGGATATTTTATTGAAAAATATTTTTAAATTGCATTTAGATTATGGCAAATATTTTACCAATATTAAGTAAGGAATATTTAATTTAATTATGATTATCATAATGTTCCAACCTAAGTGAAAGTAACTTAATCTCTCCCTATTTTATTGATTTCAGGTTATGAGAGAATATAATTACAAAATTCATGTTTATTTTACTATATCAACTATATTCTCATGTTAACTTTTTTTAAATTATTGAATAAAATCATTTATTTTATTGTTAAATATATTTAATTATAATGTGAAATAAATCTAAATAAAATATGACGTTTTTTAGGATATGTATCTTTCCTGTTTATTTAATGCTTACCTTCTCATTCGCTTTACACATGTTATAAAGCGCTTAGGCGTATAGTTGAAATTGGCCTTTTTTTGCTATCACTATTTATTTCAAAGCTCTGAACAGAAATAAATTAATTTTAGCATAACTACAATTTTTTATCCAACTTAATTTATGTAAAAAAAAATGTTGATCATTTGCAAAAATTAGAAAAAAATAAGTGTTTTTTTTTTGTAGGCAATCTAAAACACATAAAAAAAAGTTCCTCGTCAAAACTTTCCTTCTGAAATGGCTTTTTTCTTTCATTTAATGAAATATTAAGTTTTCAAGGTACACCCACACTAATAAGCAAATTTTTGTTATAGGAAATTCTTCAGCTTTATGGATGTTTTCTGTTAGAAAACAAGTTTTTCCTTCTATAAAGCATATGCATACAAATGACCTATTTGTCTGAACTAGAAAATAATAGCTTATAAGCCCAAAAATGGCCGAAATCTTTAAAAATTTGCCGTAGGCTTATAATAAATGGAAGTAAATTATCCGATCCAAAAACTCAAAGCTTCAACTTTTGCATTAAGCGAAATATTTTTTTTATCTCCATTTTTTTTAAAATTTTTTTAGCTATCTTTGTTAAAAGTTGAAATATTTTTAATTCTACTTTTGAGGAAAAAAACTTAATAATTTATCATTTAAATCAAAGTATGCAACACCTATTTACAAGAGAAAATTAGTTCTGACTTCGGGTATGTATGTGACAGTTTATAGGGGCTCGAACAGCAGCATATTTCTGATAAGGAAAACTAGATAACTAGCAAAGTGCCGCTAGGCTGAAAGCCTCCTGAGATACCAAATTATTAAGAATGAATTTGCATATTGTAAGCATATGTTGAAAAAATATGGAATCTAATTATGTTCGTAATTGCAATATTAACATCAATTTTGAATCAATTAAAGTACAATAATTATTTATTTCCAAACGAATATTAATTATTCATTCAACTGGCTGTTTTTATTACTATTTAAAATAATTATTTTTATGAGCCTTGTAAATAATAATTTTTAATTCCACAATTTTTTTTAAATATATTTTTTAATAATCTATCATTATAATTAGTTGCTTTCATTTGCAAAAAAAGAAATCCGTTGTTAGTTGCGGTTAATACTTTCAAAATTTTATTATATTATTGAATTTTCAAATCGCATAGAAATATGTGGTAAAAAAATGCAGATAAAATCATGTTTGGTTTCACGTATTCTGCAAAATGATTAAATGTTCGTTAAAGCGAAAATTATTTGAAATCTGAAATTAAACTGAGGGATGGGGGCTCACAATGTACATTGTAAAATCCGCTATTTGGTTAGAGATTGTTCTGTGGTCAAGGCCCATTTTCAATAAAAATCTGTCACCTAAACAGTTTTTGTGCACCTTAAAATATACCGAATTAACTATGCACTCTGTTATAAAGTCAAATAGTCTGGAAATTCAAATCGTTTTCAGTTGCGTTATCCGACCACAGATCAAACATATTTTACAATTTCCAAAGAGTTCTTTATATATCCTTCAAAATGAGAGGTTAATCTATTAAAATTAACTTAATTATTTATAAAATGTAGATTAACTTATTTCAACCTCATGATAATCCGATTCATGTCTTAAAGACTGCATAAGAAATTATACAGGGTGATCAGCGAATATCCCCTGATTTCAAAATTAAATATCTCTACAACAAAGATCGATAGAATTATGCGGTAAACTGTACGTTTATTAGCAAAACTGTAAAAATACTTCACAAAAATTTAGAAAATTTAGTTACGGATATCGTTAACAGATGGTGTATGGTGCTTTAATCACCATGCCCATAGACGCTTTCAGTGTGAAGTCAAAAATTAACAGCATCCAGTGAATTGCATCAGAAACAGGTTTGAATTATACGAGCATACCTTGAATATTAAAAAATAGCCTACGGCTGTTTCCATATAAAATCCAAAGTCATCAGGCCATACCAATGAAAGCTGTGCAACAAAGGGTTGACTTTGCGAATCAGATTCCAACAATGATCGACAACGACGGATTTGATGTGAGCTGCATCTGGTTCACAGATGAGGCACATTTTTATTTGAATGGAATCGTTACTAAACAAAACTGGAGATTTTGGGGTTGCGGAAATCCTCATTTGCGTAAAGAGAAAGCACTGAATTCGCCTAAAGTTACTGTATGGACTGCGGTATGCGCTTGAGGCATTATCGGCCCCTTTTTCGTGCGAGAAACAATAACTACTGAATGTTACGTTACAATTTTGGAACAATTTGTCAGCACTCAACTAGCGTTGGAGGATCGATCAGGTATCGACTGGTTCGTGCAAAGAACACATCGAACAGATAAAGTTTTTCGCTTTCTTCGTGAATACTTTGGGAATAGAGAAATTGTGTTAGATTATCCGCAATTTACTGACACAGGAATAGCTTGGCTTCCATATTGTCCAGACCCTCTGAAACAGATCGCATTAAAAATGAGCAAACTCATGGGCCAGCAGTGTTTCAGAATTGTTAATTTTCCGCGTATTTTTTGCATTAAAGAGTAAAATGTTGCATTTTGCTTTTAAGAACCCAACAATACCATGTTGCCAAATTCAAGAATGAAGTTGACAGACCAGTTAAATAACACTGTAACACCTCGTTTTTTGGTTTACCATTTTGATGAAAAAATAAACACATAATTCAAACAGAGAGAAAATGGGCAACTTCAGTGTCCTAAAATTGAAACATTAAATATAAAAATCTGATTCAGCTCCAATGTCTATAGGCTTTGGCTAGTCCCAATAGAATAACCTTCACACCAAGGGTAACCCTAAGAGGAGTTAAACTTCCTATGTACTTCATCCATTCCTCACAGTAGCACATCCTCGCCATGATGAGTCAGTCTAAGGGACTTCTTCAGGATACACAATTTCATAGACTTGATATAGTTGATCTTTTCTTAAGTATATGCAACTGGAGCACATGAAAGTATATTTTAACAGATGGAACAGTAGTGAGGTTTTGAGTAGATAAGATCTTTTGAGCCGACGTCCAATTTGTAATCAACCAGAACTATACTCATACATAATTTACTTTTTCCCTGGGATCCGTAATAACATTAAAGAAAGACAGGTGTAATTGATTAGTTTGCATTTTCGGAATGTAAAAGATAATTACTTTGACTTCTTTGATAAGGGCGTAGATTGGCGAGAGCTCCTCTAAACTTTGCTTGCTGGTGATGGAATAAACAAGAATGAAAGCGTGCCCCTTGCTGATGTTCAGTCTCTGCATTGCAGGAAACTGGTGACTTCCTGTTGTATCCGTGATCTGAAGAGTGTAAATATTCCGGTTGCATGTTATTACCTGCAAAGAAAGTCATTATAAGATAACAACATGGCCAATACAATAATATTTGAAACTGCAGTTTTAAACAAGGATTATTTTGATTTTTGAGTAAATGATAGGTACTTAATAAATTGACGTCAAATACAATCATATACAATATTTTTTTTAAGTATTCATTGATATAAATATAAGATTGAAGCATATAGAATTGAAATTGTTATTCAAAATCGAAGAAAATCATGAATGTTTTATAAAAAAATATTTAAAAAATGTATTTAAAAAAACTGCTATGCATTGGCTCTCATGAAACGATCAAACTCCACAAAAAATATCACTCAAATTACATGATTATGATAGTAAAGAGTATTATTTATTTAATATTCTTGTCTAAATGCAAGACAGAGCTTAAAAAGTGTTGATCTGTCTCGGTATAAAAAAATTTTATAGCAATCATATTGTAAGAAAAATATTTGAAACCCTCTCTAATATATGACTCTAGTACTATGAAAAGGAAATTTCCATTTCATGGGTGATTTTTTGGAGGTATGTCACATTATAATTCCTAAGAGAGTCCTAGACATGATGAATTGGGTTTAGTTTTGGAAATCCAATAGAACTGTCTATGTAAATGCATCTATTGAATATAGCGGCTCTCATCCTGTTAACGATTAACTAGACAAATGAGGATGTTTTTTAAATTCATAATTAAAAATATTTTATATCTATATCTAAGTATTCTATCATTAAGTATATAATAATTATTAAAGTAAACATTAAGTATTTAAAATAATTTTTCTTCTTTATTATTTTACTTTATTTTTCATTACTAAACTATTTCTTATATTCTCACATTATATTACATGAAACAATTCCAAAAATATATAAGATAGCACATCATAAAATTTTTCGATTGATTGCCCATGTCCTTTGACCACAATTTTTTATTTACTAGGTAACACCTGCAGTGGCCTTAATTTAGTTCCAACCAGGGCCATTACTCCAGCAAATCAATCAATCAATAAGCAGTCTGTAGAATGAATTTATCGTAGGTGTATCATTAAAGAGATAATGTTCTTTTATCGGAGAAAATCGATCATGCAGCTTCTGACTTCAAAGATATCGTCATTAAAGCAGTTTGTAAGGATTAAAAAATGATAAAAACAAGATGTGTATTAATACTTTAATGACAGCATGTCTAAAAAATCAAATGGTATAATATTTTTGAAAACTTTTTATGCTAATTCATAAAATAATTTAACATACGTGAACATTGACATGGTCGTCAGTGGTTACATCCCACGCATGTTGTGTGGGGGATAATTAAAATGTTAACATTCATGCTCTTCATTAAATAATGATTAAAAAATGTTGTTATTAAGAAACATAACACTTTGAAATAAATTGGTTGAAACTCGATCCAATTATAATAAGTGAAATTGAATGCAATATTGAGGAAACAATATATGGGATAATAAATTACAAACTTCACTCATTTTACTTTAATCACATTTTATCTGATTGAAGTAAATTTTGAAATTTATTATTGAAGTTAATTTAAATTATTTGATTGTTATTTTGTATAAAATCCAATTATCCTATTCAAGACACTGCAAAGTTTTTCATTTATAATATCATAATTGAAGCACTTAGAAACTTCTCTGTTATCGTCAATTTCCTAATTAGTTTATTTACTTTCTCTCATGTAAACATACAAATTTTTGTAAGATCCAAAAAATTCAAATCTGAATTCAAAAAAGTTTGAACCTGAAATTTTAAAGAATTTACACACTTCAGACCACAATGAAACAGAAAAACAAACTTTTAAATTATATAAAACTGTTTGCGGAAATCAAACCAGCTTTCGGCTAGCTAGAAGAAATTTGCTATTTGGTCTTAAAAGCACATATTTCAAACATGAACAACATTCATTCAGAGGACATATGTTCTATGCGTCCTTTTCATTACAAGTGAACATGATTACTACAAAACAAAGTTTGAGGGATAAAATTTTGTACAGAAACTTAATGTATGCAATGTTGATAGCTATAAAATTTTTAACTATATCCATCAAGGGATTGATAGTTCTATTGGCTTATATTTTTGTATGCATATAACCATAATAATTCAAAAGCATAAATACTTATGTTAATAAAATCTGGTCAAAATTATATAGGTCCTTATCAAATTTTGAACAGTATTTGTCAAACAGATTAACCGTGTGCGGGTCTCCTATTTCATAAGCAAATAAATGAAATGACTGAAATTTATGGATTTTGATGTGTGATTTTGTGATTTCAGTAGTTGTTCTCTATCACATTTTGTATTCAAATGTTGAAAAAAAAGACGTCGAAAATGCACAATCGCTTTTCTGGAACTAGTATATTAACCGCAAGTCGAAGATTAAGTCCCAAACTTCACCTCCTTACTGGTCCTTTTGTAAATATTGTTCACTGATGGTGTGTGATTAGTAATAGTAAGCGACAAAATACCGAGATTGCCATTCCCATGAATTTTTACTATATTCGAATAACCAACATAAGCCAAGAAATATTTTATTTGCATGTTGGAGGATTTATAGTGGTTTTATGCGTATTCTATTGTTTCTAACGGCACTTGCCATGTGCGAGCTTGCTGACGAAGTCAGCGATTATAAGATAAGAAAGCATCGCTTGTTTGAGTAGCGCCATCTAGGGCCAAGAGTACGTCTTAGCTACCCACATCTTCTTTTAACAGGGTTGCACATTCATTCATCTCACAGAACAGATGAAGAACAACTATGCCCTAACCGAGACTCAACCCCAGGAGGACGAGATCACGATGAAGATGCGCTGCTTCGATTTCCGGAGGCCAGCATGCATAGGCTCTATGCTGAAAACACATAGTTGTTGCTTCTTATATTTTCAGGTTAAATTTATACTTAAAAATTATCATTTAAAACTTTTTCTCAACAATTTATATACATATATCATTACAAAAAAAACCCTATTTATTTGCACTTCAAAAATATTTTTTAAAAAAATTCTTTCAGGCATCAAAACTTTATGTGCGCTCAATTATTTTCTGTAATATTCAGATTTATAAAAATATCTTATGATTTCTTTGCTTTTTTTATTTTTGTTATTGCATTCATAGGCTGTAACAATATTAAATTTATTTTTTTGATTAGAAAATTGAATAAATTTTGAAAATAGAAAAAAAATCAAGCCTGAGCCCTTATCATGTTACCCTGTTTGGATCTGCAGATAAGAATCTCCTTTATTTTTTTGTAATCTGCCACCTACTAAATCCTTCGCAATCGAACTTAGAAACCCATTTACTTTCAGAAAACAACCGAGATTGTTTTCATAAATCACAAGAGACTTCAATCAGGTCGATTTAGCTCGGCATTTGTTTCAAACGCCGAGAGTTTTGTCAGCCTAAGTCGATCCATCATTGTTTTTGTCTCACCAACTTTATATCAGTGACGGAACAATTCATTGCTCTTTAGCTGCAAACATGTTTCTCGATTGAAGGGCGTTGGAAGTGGACACCACAGTTTGAAGATAAGGGCAATTATCCACTTGCTCTGCATTCCGGCTTGCAAGAATGCAAAAAGATTTTATTTTTTATCGGAAATGCTTCAGAAACATGCAGTTATTTTTCTCGTTCTTTTTTTAACACGGTATTACAAAAACTGAACAATAAACATGAAATATTTTATTTATAAACAAAATTATCCAATTTATCCAGTAATGAGGCATAAAATTCTTGAATTTTAATTATTTCAGTATACAAATAATTTATAACAGGAAATTGATAATAGAATAATAAATGGTAGTAATGCTGATAGTAATTATGAAATTCATATTTTAACTTAAAGTTGTTTTGGATTTGAATTTGTTTAATTTTTCTGGCACCATAGTCTTGGTTTTGACTATGCTACCCCAAACTTGGGTTAAAGTTGTAATTGTTGTGGTGAGATAAGGATAGTTCGAATTTTGTGACGATTGCCATATTCTCTAGACTAAGTTTATACGAAAAAGAAATAGAATAGTCATTAGTACTATATATTCCATTTTGTCTTTCAAAACAATTTTAACTCCACTTTTGATTTGCATTTTTAAATTTAAAATGTTTTAAAATAATTTTTCATGAAAATAATATATTCGATGAAGGATTTTCAGCGATTTTCTTTGTTAATGTTTTCTAAATAAATCCATGTCTACTGAGTGTATTTAACCTTCCAGCGGAAGCGCGTATGTAAGAGATACACTAGAGATGAATTTCGTTTTATATCTTTAGATCTGATGGCGCTGGGAACGCCTGTCCTTGACTATTTGTCCCCTTCCATTTGACCTATTTCCAGTTGCCGTCGTATGTTTGTGGTGTTAATAGATCCTGCCAATCAGATATTTGTATTTTAGAGATACTTGCTGCCGTTCATGTAAGTTTTTATCACATCTGATTTTGTATGATTTTACAAATAAATCAGTATTGTTTTAGACTAGAGACAGTTGTTAAATGCACTTACGAAGGAAAATGTTGAATAAAATCACCCAAGTTTTTACAAAGTGAACTGAAATTAAAGGTGCTAAAGAGAAAATCCGAACCAGGTATTGAAGGAGAGGAAGATGCGATATCAAGGAGAAAAAGATACAAACTCTACCAAGAACAAAAGCGGACTAGAATTGCGAGCTTCAGTTTTGAGATTTGCCAAAAATTTATATGTTTGGAGCACACTAAACACATTTGCTCAAATTGCGACGCTGCAATAAAATAACAATGAAACTATTTTCTTTCCTTTCATACCCAGCATTCAACTACTTTTTTTTTCCTTTTTATACATAAATTCTGTATTATTTTTTGCACTTGAAATTGTTCTGTCAAAATATCGGCAGTTTTATTTATATTATTTTTAAATCAATTCAATTAATATGTGGTCATTTTATATTGTTCTTGCAATCTATATTTATATTGTTTCTGCTTCTTAAATAAAAATGTTTAAAGTAATTGCAATTAATCCTAAGCTATTTACAATATAATTTTAATAGTTACGCTTTTGAAAATTTACAATTTACTATAGCGTATGTGGGAAATACGCGCCGCCTTTCATGTTGGTATGAAAGCCCCGACAACTGGAAGCTTAAGTATAAAGAGCTATCAAATATAAAATTTCATTAGATTTATAGATATTATTCCTTTATTTCTATTGAAAGTAATTCATGATAAATAATTTAAAGTAATTTGTAACACATAATGTTGTTTATAATTCAGACGGGCTTTATGCCGCATAGAGACAATGAAAAATTTTAAAGACCTGAATTGAATATATCTGAAATCCATGCTCATAAATTGACCAAATTTTAACTACCCCCCACCTTTTTATCTTTTAGCTTACCTGCATATCAATAAAGCTCAACACATCCTCGCAATTCTATATTCGATTTAAATAACTTCCACTTTTACTATCTTTAAAAACTACATTGCTTTACATTTGAATTATTTCGTAACACGCATGTTCAGAGTTCTATATATTATTTCCTACTTTGCTTTCCAGGCAAATTTAAATTAATGTTAAAACACTTCTAATGTCAAACGAAATGAAATTTACAATATTAAAATATTTCCTGGAGGTTTTTGAAATCGCAGCTTTTATCTTAATGATGAAATTTAAGTCTGAAAGTAATTTATTTATTTGCTTGAGATGGCATATGAAGGTAGCATAATTAAGCAAATCTCTGAATCGTAATTCAATAAATTAGTAAAAGTTTCGATGGAAGTCATGACTCTAAAAGCCTTTTAACAAAGCAGACTTTTAATAACGCTCTTAGCACAAAAGGGGATTTCATCAAAATAGCTTAAAATCCTATTGCATTCTTATTATTATCTATCATATGTATATAAGAAAATTCTAATGTAGAATTTTTAGAATATATTTACTTAAGTGCTAAGAATAATTTCATCATATTAAATAAATTTGGTTGAAGGATAAATCAATTTTTGTGATTGTATGGAAGAGTTATTGATTAAGGTATAGAAGCCTCCAACAAAAAGATACAAAAGTTCCGAAGTAATAGCAGCAAGTTAGAAATTCACAGAGATAATTCAAGTTTGGTGCATAATTTTGTTGAAAGCTTTGAAGATTCGGGTTTAAATTTAATTTGAAGAATTCCACAAGTAAACTGCATGTTTGATTTTTTTATTTGGTTATATGTGAACAAATAAGATAAATAAAATTTGGTATGTGATCGAAGCACCATGATTGCTAAGGAGTTTTGGCATTAAAATACTTTTAAAAGAAAAAAAAAAACGTTTTTAAATGCATTCACAATTTTTTCCATGGTATTACGAAACTGAATTTATATATATATATATATATATATATATATATATATACACGCCCTTTTATGAATTGGATTTTTCAGCTTTATTTCCTTATGAATCTGATATAATAATTCATTTAGTAATACGCATTTAGTTTGTAAGCATTTTCGTTTGATTTATGTTATTATCGCTGATTTCAAAAAGGTCCATTTTATCTGACAATTCATAAGACAGTTGAAAAAATATCATACGACATGAAAAATTCGTGTCCATCTGACAAGGTTTATAATTTTTTATTTCCATCTCAGTAAAACCTACTAAAAATGCAGAACCAAACACAACAAAATATTTCTGAATTCCATGTATATCTTATACGAGGAATGGTTGCCAAGTCGAAAATCGCCCCAGAATTAATAAACTCCGGTAAACTTGGGGGTCTGGGGTTTTTGGCCACGAGGAATCGATTGGCGCCGGTTTTGAAGCGCTACGGTCGAGCAGTTCGGAGTTACAGATAGGATATTTTCAAACTTTATTAGTTCGCCATAATGGCTATAGATGGCAGCACTTAAATTTTCTTTGACTATTGCCTAATAGGTTTCAAGCGGTAACGTGCTGCCATCTATAGCCAATATGGCGAACTAATAAAGTTTGATGACCACACGATTATTTTTAAATCACAAAATTAAGGTAAAACAAATATAAAAGAAAAAAATAAAGATAACTTTGATATTTTTACTAAATTTTCTTTTAAAAAAGAACGATTCTAATTCCACTGATTTTTATTTATGGAAATTTGTTAATGAAATTTTGAATTTAGCGCTCGTTCGTTCACTAAAAAGATTCATTCTTTTTGATTCGTTCAAAATTCCAATTTCCAAATATTCGAATTTCCAAAAAAGCATTCAAGGAACTGATTTCGATTTCAAATCACCGTCAACAAAGTCCGACATTTCAACATTCATCAGATTTCAAGCTACATTTTCAACATGCAGAATGCACCTCTACATGAAATTCTTCCAGGAGCCGGAATTTTGGAACAACAAGCGATCAACTCAATTCTACCC
>JAPMOQ010045887.1:989045-999514 GCA_026543055.1 Argiope trifasciata | reverse complement strand
TTTTTTCATATTTCAGAATTTTTAATAAATTACCAAAAAATGTAATTGCCCATTTCATAAGTTTTATTTCTTTATAAAATAACAAAAAAAGCTGATGAATCCATCAGCGTCAAAACAAATTTACTCAAACCTTCTTTATCATAGATAAATGGTTTTTATTGAAACAGTTTATTTACAAACAACTTTTCTCCCCAACAAAGGTCTTTCTGGCAGTTTATCACTAGCCTGGACACAGATTTAGTACAGCTGAATGGCAACGCCAGCCATAAAAACAATTGCTTTACTGTGGCGCGTGACTCGGTCGGTTTTATGCGTAAATCCCATCTTTCAGGAGGCAATTTTCGAGCTGGTGACGAAATAGTTTTAATATTCTTCCAAAAAGTCACGTTTCAGAAACCTAATTCAAATTTGCTTGAACACATTTTCCAATATTTTAGAAAAAAAAATCAATTTTGTCTAACATGAAATATTTCACATGTTGATAGAAGAAAGTTTTTTTTTTTAGTTTCCTTTTTACTTTTACTCTTTTTTAAACCTTTTTATGAATTTCAATTTTGTTACATTTCCAAGCTTTCCTATTGAAGGTTTATTTAATTATATTAAATATTTCGAGTCATTAAATAACATTTTTTACATGTGCTGAAATATCAGAAAAGCATGTAAATAGATTCAGAACACTTCTTCCCAAATAAATAATGGTGTAAATTAGATTAAATATCTGATTTTGAATAAAATATCAGACACTGCTTCATTTTAAAATTTTGTGATAAACATGGGAAAGCTCTCATGCTCGAAACCGTATTCCATGAGAAATGCATGTTAGCCTAGCACGGGTTAAATGTGTCATCCAGTGTAGTATGTCTTCAAATTGGAGTGGAATACACCATGTCAGGAATCCTCCAGATCATTTGATCTCGATTCAAAATTACGAGCTCCATTCAGAAATAGTTGCCTGGAAGAATGGAATGTTAATAAAGTTTGAATGGAATGTTAATAAACTAAACTAAGCTAAATCACTACTTTTAACATACGCAGCAAAATGTATTTAGCGAATCGAAACGTATTGATGTTACTTATGTACTTGTCATAGACAAGCCGAATTTATGCAGTAGCTTCTGAGAGTTAAGTTCACTGAGCCCCTAAAAGTTGAAGCCTGACTTCTAGAGATGACACACACAATCGCTTGTACAACCCCCTTTTTGAAGGGGGCTGGAACTCGAGAGGCCCAGATCATGGGTAAGATACGCTACCCTTAGACATGACGCCAGCTCAAAACATATTGATTATTTTAATTTTAAAAATATAACAAAATTAATAATTGAATATAAAATGCTATCATAAATATATACAACTGTTACATTTTCAGCTTTGATAAACTGTGCAAAGATCATAAAATATAGTTGCCCACCGATTATTAAAATGATTACATTTAGCAAAATATCATCAGCAATTTCAATCTTAGTGTCAGGATTCTATACTTAACTAGGGATAATATATATATAATATAATATATATATATATATTCATAATATATATATATATATATATATATATATATAATAAGGCTGACTGAATATTACTGGAGATGCCTTCAAAACATAGAGTTAGATATGTAAAATTTACACTCAAATGCCTCATTAAAAATGTAGATTCTTATAAATTGTGAACTAAATCTGTTAAAGGATTATTCGGTGAATATTCTATTAGTTATAAAATCAGGTTCAACTAGATCCTTATGGTAAGAATTGAACGGATGATTTTTGATAAAATTAGCAGAAATAATTTGAACCTTAATCTCTCAACAGCATTTTTATAAAATAGTTTAAATTCTATTTATGGATTCAATTTTTTTGTGAAACTTATGATAATTTTCATATTTTTAGGTTCCAAAAAGGTTTAGGTTTTTATTTTTTATTTAAATCATTAAAAGATGTCATAAATTTAATTCCAATGTATATTTTTGTATACAAATTTATCAATACTTAAGAATTTCTTTTCATTCGGGATTAGAATTTTGTTCTTAAGAAATATTTTACATTTGTTTTAATATTTCATCATATGAATAAAATTAAGAACTTCGCATTAATTATTGGTTAAAACTTAGCATTTAAAAAGTGGATAGAGCCATGGCCCTATTTTGTATCAAATAATACATCAAAATGAAGAGCATCAAATAACTAATTTCTTATCTACAAGAAATTGGGTAAATCGTTCCATAAACTTCTGAACTTTAACGATTTTTTTAAACAAATAAATTCATATATTTTCCAGTTTTCAAAAACGTTTTTTATTTTAACTTACATTTCTTTTTGACTGGAGTTTTTCAGTTCATTTTGGGCAGAAAATTCAAAATGTATACATTTTATTTTTCGAAAAAATTCAATCTAAACGAAGTCTAATACCTTAAAATTAAGTATTTTTTTTATTTTAGAATCTAGTAATAATGAAACTACACTTTTTCATAACTTCAGAAGAACATTCGTTTTAAATTTATTTTTGACATTTTCTTCGACTTTAATTTTTGAATATATTTTTAAGAACATATAGAAAATGCTTGGGTTGGATAGGATATTGTATTACTTTTTTTAATATAACATTCTTATTTTTATTCATAGAGACTTGTTTAACAAAAGTGATTTGCAAAGTTAAAAGAAAATAATATACACCGCATTACATTACATTTTTAAAAATGAAACCCAAATTTAATTAAACTATTTGAAATCCTCCCAGTAAAACTACCTTCTTGAATTCTTTCTATTTAATTTTTATTTTTTATTTTTTAATTGAAATATGTTACATAAAATATGCTAAGTAATTTCGCAATCCAAATTTTCTTATACTGTAATTCTAAAAATTCCGAATCATTCCTGAAAGCTTGCATAAAAATAATCCTCCTTAAAAAGCAATTTATTCTAAGATTAGTATTTCTATTTCATGTTGTATTTATGTTATTATCTTGATGTTCGAATTTAAGATGAAATTTCAAAATTGTAATTATAAAAAAGTATCAATTTTCGGTTAAGTTCTTTGACCTTTTGTAGGTAATCCGTTTAAAATGGGAAAAACAATCACGAGTTTTATTTAACAATTGCTCATATTTCATCCATTTTAACAAGTCTTGTGATCTTTTCATTTTTGTGAGATGATTTGCAGTTGACATTTAAAAATAAAATATGTCAAAGTAACTCTATTCTAAACCTTTGTCCCTGAAGATTCGAATGGTATTGATATAAATTCACATAGACGTGTCATTTCTATGATCCTTTTTGAATGCAGTAACATATGACTTTTGACAGTTGGTTTTAGTAGACGTATCTATGATAAAATCTCTCCTAATAATAGAAAAAAATGTGTGGGTGTATGTGTTTTCTTACACGGGAAAGTAGAAAATGTTTAACAAAACTACTGAATCTGATTCAAATGTATTTAAAGAATGGAAATGTGAAAGTTGAATCGGTTTTGTTTTAAGTTTAAATTAGAATTTTGTTTAATTAAAAATTAACCATGTTTATGTTGATTTTTTCATAATAATGCTCGAAAATGGAACTTTACAAATTTGATTTTTAGACCATTTAAAAATTTAAAAGTTGCCTTTATAACTGTACTAATTCAATTTTCTCTACATAGTTCGCAGTAAATCATTTTATTGCTGAAATAATTTCAAACCGAATTTGATGTTTCATCAAATATTGTATGGTGTTAATACCCTGTATTGATGAAGCCTACGAAAAAGTGTTTATACTTATTATCTGCTGAGTTTACAACAATAGGAAAGTAAAATTAACAAGCAAAATAATCCCTAATTTTCAATAAATTATGCATACACTTCATAAAGTCTCATTAAAGTTAAAACATTATAAAGATTCGGGAGCATAATAAACTGAATGTGTAAATACATTAAAATAATACAATATTAATGTCTGTGATAATTTGATATTTGAATATTATTCGCTTTGAGAATTATAAATTTCAAATTATACATAAAAGATTTAATTAAAATTAAACACTATCTTATTCTTAAAGGGTCAGTTGGTCAACAAAAGCTGCAGATAGGAAATAAAATAACACATATTCTGCGAATATATATTTTATTTTGAAATAAAAATAAATTATTTCATTAATATACTTGAATTGGCTTATTAACAGGACTTATGCATAAAATGCGCCTTATAATTGTTTATTTTGGTAGATTTACAAATTCCTTTCTTATATACGTAATACAGAAAAAAGTATTGTAATCGTTAAGAAACTCGAGATTTTAAAGAATCTCCATGTTTTAGACCTCGCAAATTTCGAAAAACATGTTTTTGAAAAAATGCACTCTGTCTACTTATCTGAGAAAAAATGCTTAAAAATGTTTCCATCTAGATATCTGAAAATTTTAATACAATCTATGTATCAAATTTTCAAATTTCTGACAAAATTTTGAATAAAATCATGTCAAAGAAAGTATGTCTGTTCGGCAGAGGAAGTCCGACATGACAACTACCATTCAGACAAATAGTATTCGGTTCACAGATTTAACCGGTCAAATTTTAAGTCAAATCCAACAAGTGATTGACTGTCTGTCTGTCTGTACTTTTAGAAATACGTAAACACAATAATTTAAATGTAACTGGTTTGGCATGGCATTTTTGTGACTACAAATGTAGTTTTGTATCAATATTTAATTTCAATCGATTAAGAAAAAAGGATTTGAAATATCAATTCTAATTCCGTATACTATTAACTATATTCTAAGAATTAATAGACACGAATGACATGATGGATTCAGTTAAATTCCCGCCAGAAGTTAATATTGTACACCAATTCCAAGTATGGCGTTCCCCGGAAGGAAAAGTTTATTAGAGAGTATGCGAGAAAATGTTGGGGATATCACTCCCATTGAACCTCTTAAAAAATTCGAATGATGATGAATTCCTAATTGATTTCTACACTAAAAAGTTGTCTGATAGGCAGCTGTTTCCTAACTGAGTTTCATCTTTTAATGACGATACAATTGTCATTAAATTAAGCTTAAAAATTAGAATCAAAATTTTCAGCTGTCTCTGTCACAATACATTAAGAAATGTATAAGTATTATGAAAAATATCAACGTGTAATGTATATTACAGTATAAAGCATATTCTTTATTTCGATGAGTAATCCAAATGTTAGCTCTTAGTCGGAAGTAATTGTTTAAATTTTACCCTCTTCTTTGGGCTTTCAAAAGCTAAATAACTTTTAAAAACTAACTTATGCATGGAAAGGTAAATTCTAAATAAAATACGACATAAAAGCCTAATTTTTTGAAAAAGAATCCGGAAAAGTTTACAACATGAATACAATATACCCGCAATAAACAACGAAACAGAAATCCCTTCATTTTGCTCATCACAATCACTTTTCGAACCTCCTATTCTTTTTAAAAGTAACTTTAAAATAAAAAGGTTAAAAAGCCAAACGATACACTCTCAAGAGCCTCAAAATAAGTTGACAAACAAACCATTTACCCCTTTGTAAATTCCATTAAACTGCCTGAGCTGAAAAAACAACCCACGGCGCTATTATCACTTCGAATTCTGGTGCAGTGGAACGAGTAGATTTTCTTTATTGAAAATATATTACGGCAACCTAAAGGTAGTTAAAAGAGTTCTTAAAAACGCGTTAATTGCCCCAACTAGTTCTCTAGCACTTAATCACCAGCTGGAAGGAAATTTAATTTAAAGTGTTACCAGTAGCCATAAAGTACTCTTTAACTATGCTTTTCTTTTCTTGCCATTTTGTTCAATCGATGACGTTTAATTCAATTAAAACGGCGTAATAGCAATTAGTTTTTTCAACAGGGAAACGGAGTTTTTTAAATGACTTTTAATGCTATTTTCTTCTGATGGGAATAGTCACGGTTGGATGGTTAAATGGCATTTTGTTTGGTGAGGAACTTATACGAAGATAAATGATACGTGTTGGAGTTATTCGTGTTTTTCCTTGGTAATAAAAAACAGAGGATTGGATTTCAATGCTTCGAGGGATTTTTGGAGCTCTATTAAGAATCGATGGTTAATATGTACCTTCCAAACTTTAATCACTTGAATTTATGTGATGAAGCTCAAATTTAAGATTTAATACAATTTTACATTTATTAATACAGTTTAAGAAGTGTTTTGAAACGACTTTTTCTTCGTATCTCCTTCACAAGTTCTATATGGGTTTTTTTTCTCAAAATTTTATATCCTGTATTTAAGATCATGTCCTAGAAGAATTTTTCCTTTTAATAATAACAGCATGAATAATTGTGCAGCATTTTGTATTGGATAGCCATACTCGGGGACATAAATGCTGTATATTTCCTTTTTGATGTTTTTAAAATTTTGTATTAATAGCTAATTTAATTTGATGCACATAGAAAAAAATTATTCGATTTTATTATTCATAGAATATATTTATCAAATTTTCAAAAATATACAATACTTCAATACTATACACCTAAAACAACTATCTATTCCTCAGCAATATTAATTGCATTAATTTAATAATATAAACACGTTTTGATGAGCTGTATCCTATCATGTCAAATGTAAATGGAATTTTAAAGTATGTCTCTATAATAAAAGTAGAGCTCTCTGATTGGTTTCGGTAATGTCTATCTGTCTATCTGTGACAAAGACAACTTACAAATCATTAATTTCTGGATGAAATTGAAATGTTTAAAATTCTGTATACGATCTCTACATCAAATTTGCAAATTTCTATTAAATTTTGAATATTATCTTTTCAGAAGACCGTTTTCCCAGATACAAATTAACTCAATATTTATAAAATGAAGATAGCTAGATAAATAAAATTAGGACGCAAATGTCATTAATAATTTTCTCTACAGAAGATACTTAATAAATTTTTGAGCCAAATTCAACCACGAATTCATTATATGGCTATTTGTACTTTCAGATACATAAAATCACGATAACAAAAATTCAATGACAAATTTCAAACGAATATCAAATTTTGTATGTGATTTTATGACTTCAAGTGTAGCTTTGTATCAGCTTTTTATTTAAGTTAGTTAAGAAATAGTTACGAAAAACGATTTTAAAACTCGAATTCGACTTTTAGATACTTTTAACCCGTGAAGGATAGTGGTCACGTATATGTGATCACGCGATTCTCTCTTCCCGTTAGCATATGCCCATTCCCTAGCCTATTTCGCGTATGGTGGAAAATTCAGCAACATGATTGGTACCCCTTGCGGCCTACTCTGTGACAAAAATGTGACGTCATTATAAAAGAACTTAGAAATAGTTTTGGTTCGTATTTCTGGTGGTATTTTATTTCCTTGTCATTAAAAAAAAACAGAATGTAAAGTCGGTTTAAATAGACCATTTAAGAGAAATAGGATATTGATGTATAGACACGATTTTGATTTAAATTAAGATAATAGTTTGTAAATTTCGACATAGTAAAATGCTTCCTTCTTTAAATAACAGTTCATTATTTTCCATTTTATAATGTTTTAAATATTATAAAATAGAAAATTAGAACGAAAAATATAGATGGTAAACACCAATGTATGCCTGACTAAGATATATAAAATATCGCAAATATTTAAATCGTATTCATTTCAATTTATGACCTACGATCTTGGTATTTTTACATATAAATAATTACAGTTTTTTGTCTCCCTCGTGATAATTGGATATTTATTGGACCTTGACTGACTGCACTCTTGGTTTATGTTTATATTTTGGCTGACTGGTATAAAAGAATACATCAGTTTATGTGGATATAGATTTATTGTTTGTGTTTGTGGTTTTCTAGATAGTATTTTTTGTGGTATATTTTGAGTCAGTTTTATTTTAGACACTATAACAAAAAGGACGACATATTTAAAAGAGAGGGTTTTCTAAAGTGATGAATGAATCAGACAGTTAAATACAGAAAAGTGAATTTCGAATAAAAGCGTTAATGAATGTGACTATTCAGAAGACTACTATAATTGATCATGGAATAATAACATGTATAATACGAATGATTGATAGAAAGTCAAAATAATTGCTATCCCTAGAGTTTTCTGGAAATAAGAAGCCAATAATAGCCAATAGAAGACTTGAAAGTATTCATTATACATAACTTTTTTATTAAAAAAATTATGTATTATAAAACCGTTTCTTTGATTTATTTCCTTTTTTTATATTTCGCTATTGTTTTTTAAAAAATCGTCAATTTTATTACAATATATTCCGACACTATAAATCATGATAATCTGTAAATTACTTCATATTAATTTGCAATCATGATTTTATATGATTTTTTTAATAAAATTAGGATTGATGGGAAAACTCATCCTGGCTTGTGGGTGTGTAGACCCTCTGAGTGTGTGCACCAGGGTGAAAGTTTATCATTTCGCCGGTTCTGAACGGATTCACGCGTGGTCTAGATTAATTGCCAAATAACTCGCCATCTAACATGTAGAGTAGATAACAAATTTTTAGCCGAATCGAATCACGGATGACTGTATGTCGATTTGTACTTTCAGATGCATATAAACGCGATAATTCAAAAATGCAACGACTTAAATTTCGAAACAATATCAAATTAGGCATGGTTTTTTGTGACTATAAATGTAGTTTTGTGTCAACTTTTTGTTTCAATATGTTCATAAAAACAGATTTAAAACACAAATTCGACTATTGAAGGATTTTAACGCATGCCAGGGATTAATCGCCAATTATCTCGCCGAGGAATGATAAGTTCCAGAAAAATATTAAATGTACGCCAAAAGTAGTTATTTCATTACTATTGTATTATTACATGTTACTATTATATACAAGTTTAATAGAAAATGTCTAGAAAAGTTTTATGTGACTCTCCTGCTAGTTTTCAAACACAAGTTGCAAGGTCATAACTTTCCAACACAATAATAAAAAATAACATGAGCATTTATTAGCATCATAATCGATTTCCAGTTGGTATTCAACTGCAGATTTCATCTTACAAATCAAAATAGTGTAACTTAATTAATTAAAATACTAATTAAAGGGATCTTAATTTACAACATCATGTATTATTCATTGATTTGCATGCATCTATGCATTACCTTCAAAACAAACATCTTCCTTTCAATAACTTGTAAGGCGGTGGACAAGCGAAATGTCATTAAGTCCTAACAATAACAATTATTTCCAGAAGCAATTGCTCCTAATGTTCATTAAAAACACATCCCTTTGCATGCTAAAGAAGAATAAAAGTCATTAACGTTGTTTTAATGAAATTAAACATCTTTGATTTGGCTGGATGGAAAGAAAAGTACGCAGTTAAAGACAGCTTAATTTGATACGGGTTGCACTTTAAATTTAATTGCTTTCAAACTGGGGATGGAGAGCTAGAAAAGCAGCTGAAGTAATTAATGCTATTTAAAGTGCCCGTTTATAGCACTGATTGGGCCTATATATACTTAATAAAAAATCTTTTTTTTTTTCTTTGGTAGTGATGATGGTTAATTTTAAAGGCAAGAATTAAAATAAACACTGATGATTTGTTTGAAATTTTCAGTCTCTTTTGTGAATTCCTAGTGCTATTTCAAGAAGAAAAGGAAATAAATTTCGGTGAATCAACTAAAATATAAAACCAGTTGAAGTGGTCTGATTAAAACTTTCTCGCATTTTCTCTAATAAACTTGTCATAAAGTCTTTCATGATATTGAGTTCAATAGTTACAAAATATTGACTTCTGGCGTGAATTTATCATTTTTACAGAACCTAACTTGTTATCAATACTGAATAATTTGTAGATTAACCTCTGATATTCCTTAATAGAATCCAAAAATCGAATTTTAGAATCGTGCTTCTGATATGCCTTTTTCAACTAGTTGAAGCGACACAAGCAGGAAACCGTACTTTTAATCACAAAACCTCATACATAAAGTGATATATTTAAGTCGTTGTATTCTTAAATGATTGCATTTACACGTTTTGAGAAGTACAGAACGACGGAAAGCCAATTCGTATTTGCATGTAGCTCAAAATACGACCAGCTCCGACACTACCAATTTTAGCTTAGTGTATAGAATTTTATTTATCTAGCTCTCTTCATTTTGTAAATATTTTTTATGTGATTTAATTATTTTTGATTTAACTAACTATTTTATTTGTATCTTTTCTATTCTTTGTATACTTGTTCATATGCATAAATGAATGCTGAACATAGATGGCGCAGTTTGCCCCAACCCAGGAGTATGCTTGGAATGTGAGGGGAGAGCTGTTGAGATTTTTTGTAAACAACCATATCCGGTCCTGGTGTTGGTGTGTAACTGGTGCAGGCAAGCACTTAGCTCGCTCTCCGTTAGCGGCAAAAAGTATTATTTGTTCGCTAGTTGTTAGCGGCAGTTTCTATATTTCAATATATATATTATGTGTTTCCTTGTATATCAGTGATCGTCGTCAATGTTGTGTGTGTGTGTGTGTGTGTGTGTGTGTGTGTGTGTGTGTGTGTGT
>JAPMOQ010045887.1:973328-989035 GCA_026543055.1 Argiope trifasciata | reverse complement strand
GTGTGTGTGTGTGTGTGTGTGTGTGTGTGTGTGTGTGTGTGTGTGTGAAAATAAACAATAAAAGGTAAAGAAGAATTTTTCCTTGGATTAAATACACACACAACCCAGCGCTATACACATACATGTAAACAAATATCAAGTTAATTTATATTAAAACATTTGGATGGAGTTACTTCTTCAGAATAGATTTTATTCAAAATTTTAATAGAAATCTGAAAATTTAGTGTAAAGACATCGTCCAATTTTCAACCATCTATCTCAATGCGTATTTTTAATTTTCCTTGTCACAGACAGACGGACACTTTCTAAAAATGCGTGTTTTGAACTCAAGGAGGACATGGATATTCCTCTAAATCTCAAATTTGGATTTTTTGTATATTGTTATACTTTCTCTCTTATGCCACTTGGTCATACCAAGCGCGAATGAGCGGAGCTTTTTCGAATTAAGGCAGAGGTGTGCGCCTTTCGTTGTCAACGAGCACCGTTCAGGTGGAAGTACAACTTTGCTCGAACACACGATAAAATCCTTTTCAGGGGGACGTCGAACTCATTCATACACTCATTCATCCCTCTGCAAGTCGGAATTAAGATCCCAATCAGAGACCGACTCAGCCATGATTCAGTACCCTCAGAGGTATCATTTGTTATGGGAACTTGAAGGACTTTGCAGTCACCACCTATTTAACGCGCCCCAAAGACCATCAGCTAACACACTACATTTCGGTTGCGACACTGACGTTTTACCAACCATACTACCTCGCCCCACTTTCTCTATACCAGATATAAGAAAAAATAACAACTGATTTTATTTCTTTGTTTACAGCTGATTTATAAGTGGATCAATGAAATCTGTAATTAACTGGATTAGAGATATTTGCGTGATCTAAAAAAATGGAATTAATTTGTTTACCCTATAAATATTTAATTGATGAATAAAACGTTTTTTTTTTCTCTCAAATCAAGTATCTTTCATCATTTTTTACTGGTGTATATTTAATTTACTTTGAGAACATATCTCTCCCAGCTCCAAATAGTGGCTCAGTTTTGTCTTCTTCTAATAAAAAAGCAGATGACCCCCCAGTTATATGCATATTTTTAAAAAAAAACTTTACTTTTTTTTAATCCATGGGGGAAAATACCCAATTTAGTTTTTCATCTTCAATCATTAGCCAATTTCATCTTTTGATATTTCATTTGAAAAATTCTGATGTTTAAACAAGTAATCAGAGGTCACTGCTGCTCATGTTCAAAAGATATTAAAATTTAAATCTTGACACCACCCACAAATAAAAAAATTGTTAAGATTAAGCTAATTTTATTCTTCACATACCTAATTAATCAGATGAGCAAGATTACAATTGTTGCATATCAAATCAACTGTTGAAAGCAACTATCGTACATTAGAAAATAAAAAAAACCGTTGCTAAAATATGTAATCTTAATAAAATATTAATTCATATGTAAACATATATATTTAAAAAAAGATATTTTCAATAAGATTAAAAAATATTTAGCTGAAATGATATATTGTGCAAGATCTTATAATTGAAGACATTATTTTAAATTAAAATAAGATTATTGATTGGATTCAATCATTTATAAAGCATATTATTTCTCAAAAGAACAAATTTTAAAAAGCAACGAAATGTAATTCTGTAAATAATTTTAAAAATTAAGAATGTATCTAAAGTTCCATTAAACACTGTAAGCTGTAATATTAGCCAGATAAATAAAGTCATATACCATGCCTACCATATTTATCTGCAATAATGATTATGACACCAAATATTAAATAATCTTTTATTTTTGTATATGGAAACAACATTTTTAATTTTAAAATATTCACTTTAGCAATATATTAAATTTGCCCAATCTATTAATAATAATTTTTAATTGAAGAAAATATATAATTTTTTTTTAATTTTATGCTGTATAAATTATTTTTTAATTTTAAATTTTATTTGTACCAATAGAAAAAAAATTTCGTCTTTTTTTATATTTTTTCACTTAATTTGACCGTTTTGTTAATTTCTTATGCATCAAAAAGCTACACTCAGCCGTCATAAAAAATAAATAATGAATCACACTAAGATTTGCAAGATCTTCATTAATTTACTAACTAAAAACGAAACCGAAAATATTCTTTAAAAAATCAGATTTGCTTCCTGTTTTCTTTTATTTCAAGAAAAGCCCAAGGGGAAAATAATTTATCTCAGTTATATTTACTTCCTATTTAGAAGTCATTTAAGGTCTAATTTTAAGATCAAACATAGTAATTTTTAAACGCAGTCAAATAACGAGAACGAGCGTGTACAGGCAGACAATCTTCAAACTTTTAAATCATACTAACGAGACTCAAAGATTTTAGGTATGCAAAAGAAATAACCAAACAAGCTATTAAACAATTTTAAAAAATTTAATCTACCACACAAAAAATAGTAATCAAACTTCTCTATTGCCAGTTACAATTCTAATCCAATCTAGTATACGATTTATTTCTTCAATCAAAAATATTTTACCATCATCATCGCTAAATAGAACAACTCTTTAAAAAGTTAATTGCCATCATTAATTTTTTTAACTCTTAATCATCTGTAGTGAAGAAAATTTAATTTAAAGCACCATCCTACGTTATTAGATATTCTTTAACTGCGTCTTCTTTTTCCTTTCTACCGGCTCAATCAATGCCGTTTAATTTCATTAAACCGGCGTAATGGTTCACATTTTTTCAGCACTCAATTTGAACTTCTTTTTAATGACTTTCTGTGGTATTTGCTTCCATTAAATATTGTTGATTTGAGGGTTTAATGATGTGTTTTTTTTTGTGATTCTAGCAATTATTGGGTGAAAAGCTATTGGTGTTTTCGTCAATTATGTCACTGTTTATCAGTTGAGAGTAATGACTTTCTTTATTATGTCTAAAAATATCAATAATTAAATCATTATGATTTTGATGAATAATTTACGGGTGAAATAACTACAATTATTGGAATTACTAACACTGACCTTCTTTGAAGAAATATACTGAATTTTAAAACTACCGATGGTTTTTCATATATTTTCTCGCATTCTCACTAATAAATATGCTTTATCTCTTTACTTGCATGAAAATTCTGGATACAGGGTAAAGCCATGAATGGTTACATTTTTACCTGTCCATAACCGTTTTATAATTTATAATG
Source organism: Argiope trifasciata (assembly GCA_026543055.1). NCBI lineage: Eukaryota > Metazoa > Arthropoda > Arachnida > Araneae > Araneidae > Argiope > Argiope trifasciata. Next base: position 985,853 of record JAPMOQ010045887.1, on the reverse strand, counting down.
CATTAAAAGAAACTGTGCATTATAAATAGCATTATTATAATTAAAACCAAAATATGGCATCAAACTGCAATTTCATTAATCGAGTCACATCCCAATTTTAGTTTATCAAAATCAATGACATTTTGATAGTTTAGTTATAATAACCTCTTTTTTAAATCAACATAATAGGATATTTTGGATCAGATTTCATAATTGAACCAGATTACGAATTCAGATAAAGAAAAGGCAGTACTTGGTTTGACACCTCATGTGCAAACTTCTGCATTTCGAAAGCGGAAATATGTTAGATCCCGATGCGTAAGATCCCTTTATATGTCGATTATTCGGTGGAATAGAATTTTGAACATTCCAACCACGGTTCCAAGCCTTTATCAACAGGCCACAGCGCCCTTTTCCCCGTTTACATGAATGTAAATTGATAAGCTTAAAAAAGATCAGTCACGTGATTAATCTTACTTCAAAATCTGATAAATCAGCATTTAAATTTCTAAATCTGTAAATTAAATTTCTTCCATCTAACTCTTTCAACTATATAATAATACATGTTGTCGAAAAAATACGCAAAAACATCTAATTTCTTGTAAATGGATTTTATTGTAAATGTGATGGAAATCTGTAAATGTGGTGCAAAAGTTACATAACAGATTTCACTTAACTACTAACTATTTTTCAATTATCATATTCAGTAACTGACAGAATTCTAAAAAAGTGGTTTTTTGATGCAGGGAAACCTGAAACTTGCAGATTCTTGAGATCAAATTTGTATGTTATGGCAACATGTTATTTTTGTTATATGTTTATTTTATGGAACTTTACGAGCATGCGTTTGCATGTTCGTATGATATTACACAAAAAAGAATACTTGAAGGGAATTTCCTTTCCTTTTGAAGTCTAACTTCGCAAGAAAAATTATCGTTAAGTATAACGGAAAAAATATCTCTATTTTCCCCTTTAATTTCGTAATTGTAATATCACAATTGTTCACTTTACTAATATTTGTAACAATTCTTATTATTTATCATATAATTTTGCTTTGTCATGCACGAAATGGAGAAAAAGTGTGATAATCGTCAAAAAATTAGAACTTGAGGTTTTGATATATCACGGTGTTTTAGATCCCCTCAGAAAATTTTGCATTATGCTAACTCAAAACTCTGTGATCTAGACTGATTTTATATATCGCTCTATACCTCAGATTAAATTAATTCTACCAAATTTGTAACGAAACACTTTCTCAGAAAATCTGCCTGTTCGGCTGCTCAAATACAAGTAAATTCGGTAATTTCAATACTGAATAAATCAATAAATAAAATTTGGTAAACTGATTTCGAATCTAAAATGTTTACTTACCAAATTCTGAATTAAATTTCTTTACCGTCTGTTGGTCTGCTTTTTCAGAAGTTTTTAAACACAATTCAATAAATCAATGCAATTCAGCTTATGATCTAGTGACTAAAACTATAGTTCCTTGTCAAATATTGATTACAATCGATCTGAAAAAAAGGCATCCATAATAGATTTTTGCACGATAGATTACACAAAAAGAGTAGATTCACGCTAAGCATCTGTATTTCATAACTAATATTAGTACGCCATGCAATCGCCTTACCCTAAGTCCACAATTCTGTACGAGGGCTGAAGGCTAATTTTTTTATAGGAGACTAGCTGCTACCCGTCGCGTTGCTGCCAAGGAAGAAATAATTTTTGAAATATCTTTTGAAATTTAAAATAGCTTTCTTGTTTAATTAAGAATGATAGGAAGTATGATATTTATATTCTTATCGGCAATGAATGCACTCATTGAAATTGAATAATATATAAATATGAAATATAAAAAATAACATTTTATTTTTTAATACCTTATTCAAGGTATTAAAAAATAAAATGTTCAAGGTTTTGCTCAAGGTACTAGGGTATACAATACTTTTTTTTGTTTTCCCGTCTACAGCAAAATTAAATAAATTTCTCTGCTGTCCGAGTCGTAAATATGCAATATACTACTCACTGTGCGAAAAATATGGATTTTCTAAATTAATCTGCAAACTTGAAGTGAGTGAATTTGAGCGTTGCTAATGGTCTCGGATAATATAAGTCGAATGGGGAACTGCAGTAATTTGAAATAAAAGGCATGCCGGTGAGAATAATGGGAATGCCTGGAATGAGCAGATCTTCTCCATTTAGCTCTCTGTTAAGAACTGATGCCTCAATGACATTCCAGATCAGTTTCTTTACAACGCGTCTTGTTCCATTACAGATTTGAAATGGAATTATGTTCCGCGAAAGAATGAAACAACTTAAATATAACAAAAATATGTAATTAACATAAATATAAAAAAGTCAGATGAGTCATATGAACGCTCATGTGTCTGTGTATATACATGCATATGCCATTGACTGCCATTGAATGTTGGCGGAAGTATGACTATTTTACCAATGTCTGAAACATCTCGATCATTTGCATTGCGTAAATCAGTGATTCTCAACCTGTGGGGCGCGCCCCCCTAGGGGGGCGCGACCACATTAACGGGGGGGCGCGAGCATATTCAAGAGAAAATGTTATTAAAATCATTGAGTGTCTGAAAGAAAAGAACAAGCACACACATACAAAACAAAATACATTTCGACATATTTAATAATTAACTTATTAAATTAAAACAACTTACTAAATTAAAAACAAATTTAATAATTATTAGTGACTTCCTTGGGATTGTCTACCAGAGCAAAGCTTTTCGAAGGAGGAATTAATATTAAAAATAGACACTCTCAGTTCTTTTTCTATATTTAGCTGAGATCTATATTTTGTCTTCAAAGAAGCCACCGCAGAAAATAAAGTTTCCCAAAGGTAAGATGTTGAAAATGGTAGTAGAATGCGAAATGCACTTGTTTTTAGTGCAGAAAACTCATCATCCACATCTGCCCAAAATTCAAAGAGTGCTTTATTACTAAATTATCTTTTGGTTTCGCCGCTTGCCGTTAAGTCTATGAATGTTTCTTCCTCTTCAATTGAGAGTCCTTTGGGAGTATTTTGAAATGGATCCCTCACCCACTTGTAACCTGATATCAGTTTGTCGTCTACAAGAAAGTATTTTTTAAAATTCTTTGCTAGCATTGCTAAATGATTTTCAATGGTTGCAAAAACAACTTTTACATGTTGTTTTTCAGCCTTGTAGGTTATAATACAATCATTCAAATTTGCAAACATTGTTAAGTTTTCTTGCTTTAAATTTCTGCTCCACAATTCCAATTTCCTGCAAAAAGCATTAACTTTATCACTCGTATCGAATATATGTGTATTTGCTCCTTGCACTTGAAGATTCAATATTATAAGATTATTTAATTTCTCGAATATGTCGACCATGTAGCTCAATTTCATCACAAATAAACTCTTGCAAAAATTCTCAGCTTCCGGTCTGTTTTCCTCTTCAAGGAAAACGGCGATTTCTTCTCTTAATTCATAAACCCGTCGCAAAAATTTCCTTCGTGATAACCATATTGCCTCGTAATAAAGCAGTAACTCTGAATGTACTGCATCCATGTCTTTACAAAGTACGGGAAAGATTCTTGATTTCAGGGGTCTCATTTTTATATAATTTACTACGGTTACAACAGTAATTAACGCAATATTCAAACCAGGACTCATTTTTTGGAAGCCAAAGCTTCTCTGTGGATCATGCAATGTGTCCAGACGCACTGTGGAGATTTTTGTTTCACAAGTGTTTGAATACTTTGCAATCTTCCGGACATAGAACGAGCACCATCGTTGCATATTATGACTCATTTTTTTCATTCTATGTTTGCCTCATTCATAAAATCATTTAAGATAGCAAATAATGCGAGTGCTGATGCTTTGAGTTTTATTGGTTTGCAGAAAAGTAATTTTTCTGCTACTGACAAATCATCACAAAATCTAACTATATGTAAATCTAACTAACTACAGTGGGCCCCAAAATTGAGTATACACTTCGAAGGTCTGAAATATTTTAGGAAGAATAAGCCAAATTTTACTGTGAAATAATCGAATTTTTCTGTGACTATCCTCCAATCCTGTCTATCCTGCTTTGTGAGCAAATAAAGTCGTTTCTTCTTTTCTTTTTTCCGAAAAAGAAATGAACATGAACATATCCCGAAAAACTATGTCACAAAATTGAGTATACACTTGATGAAATCGTCAGTTTACTACCCCTTTTTTTTAAAAAAATGAATTCGTTAAACTATTATTGCTGCTGTACATGACAAATGTAAACTTTTTAATAGTTTTTCACTGACATAATTAACTTTTTTGCAATCTTAAAATCACGAAATGAGCTCTAGGAAGGAAACTTCTGAAAGTGAACGTTGTTTAGTCATTAGATGGTCAGAAGATGGCAAATTTCTCCGAGAAATTGCTTCGTTAATTGGAAAAAGTCATGGTTGTGCTCAAAAAATAATTCAAAAGTATCGAAAAACTGGATCAGTGGCCAATATTCCAGGAAGAGTACGTAAGGAAATTTTAAGCGCTACTGCAAAGAGGAAGATTATACGTTCTGTGAAGAAAAATCCGAAGTTAAGCGTCCCAAAACTAGCATCGTCGATGTCCTCAGACATTGGAAGAACCGTTTCAGCTGAAACTGTTAGACGTGTTCTTCATAATGCAAGATTTCATAGCCGTACTCCAAGACGAAAACCTCTCATTAGTCACACCAATAGAAAAAAAGGCTATATTTCGCAAAAAATCATATTTCAAAACCCGAATCATTCTGGAACACTGTTCTGTTCTCCGATGAAAGCAAATTTAATCTGTACGGAAGTGACGGAAGATATAGAGTATGGAGACAAGTTGGGAAAGAAGTAGACCCTGCGAACACCATAAAGACGGTTAAGTATGGAGGTGGATCCGTCTCCGTTTGGGGCTGTATGGCAGCAGGAGTAGTAGAAGAGCTTGTCTTTATTGATGGCATTATGGACATAATGGTATATCTTGAAATCTTAAAGAATAATTTACATAAAAGTGCCAACAAAGCAGCATTTGGATCAAACTTCGTCTTCAAGCAAGGCAATGAATCCTAAACATACGGGAAGATAGTCAAGTTATATTTGTTGTACCATTGCAAGCAGCAACTACATACTCCACCACAATCTCCAGATCTAAATGTTTCAGAAAATTTATGGGCTCAGTAGGAAAAATCCATCCGTGATCATGATGTGACAAGTAAAGAGGATCTAAAGAAGCTCTTACGAGAAGAGTGGGCAAAAATTTCAGTTGAAACATCAAAAAAGCTGGTGGAATCCATGCCTAAAAGATTACGAGATGTGATCCAGACAAAAGGATATGCAAAGAAATATTAATTTGCTTTTATTATGGAAATTAATAAAGATGTGTACTCAATTTTGTGGTGTAGTTTTTTATCCAAGTCTCATATTTATTCTTTTTTATAAAAAAATAGATTCGATTTTGTAATTTTTTTCTGTACACATTGGATGAGGAGGGAAATTAGTATTAACAGCAAAACACACGATTTCCTTTTTGCAAAATTTAGGTTGTTAGATAAAAACATACCTTACACTTCAAGCTGTATACTCAATTTTGAGGCTCACTGTATATGTACTATATGTTGCCTCATCGAGTTGTATTGAAAACCATTTGTCACCTAACTTTGATAAAAAGCTAACACTCTACATCTTCAGCTATATCAGCAATTCGACGGTCAATAGCATCATTTGAAAGAGGTATAGACTGCAATTGATTTGCAAAATTATCTCCAAGCATAATTTCTACAATACCAATTGCGGCTGGCAAAATAAGCTCTTCACCAATGGTGTGAGGCTTTTTACATTTGTCTATTTTATATGAAATTGTGTAAGGGGCAATTACAGTTTTTTCATTCACAGACAAAGTTTTTTTAAGCAAGGATTTTTGTTTTCAATATGATTTTAGTTTTAATTCGAAGAATTCTCGATGTTTGTTTACTTACTCACTATGAAGTGTTTCCAAATGTCATTTAAGTTTATTTGGTTTCATGCTGTCTGCCGCCAACAGTTTTGAACAAATGATACACAGGGCTTTTCTTCTTCATTTACTTCAGTACTAGTGAACCCCAAAAAAAGTATTCTTGAGAATATCTTCTTGATTTTATTTTCGAAACCACGCTCTATGTGTTCTTGTTGATGCTTGTCTATCGTCTAATGCTCACTTGCGCCTGTTTAAAAATTTATCCATGATTCTGCATAAGTCTGCTGCCATGAATATTTAATACGGGGAATTGTAATTACACGAAAATATACATAACATGCACATTCAGAATAGATTCAATAGAATAGATTCAACAGCATAGAAGGATCGACTCGAATGAGATTGTCGTAAATTGGAGTCATAGAACTTTCTCCTTCTCCCTATGAGAAAACATTTGTTCACATCTGCGCACGCTCCTAACTTAACTTTTAAGCTGAACAGACAAATTCCAGACAAATTGAAGCTCCTCGCGAAACTGTGAGAATACCCGACATGGCGGGACGCAAGAGCAATAAAAAGGCATAGGATTCTTGTTTCTTCAATGCTGAGGATCGGTGTTGCAAAATGTCAATAAACTTCCGTATTCTTAGTGATTTGTAAAGTTTAAAATTAAGGTTGTAGTGTAGGTTTAGCTCCAAAATACTCAAAATACATTATTATTGTATACATTTTATTGCATGCGTTGGGGAAGGGAGGCGCGATGAAAATTAGGGTTGAAAATTGGGCCGTGAATACTAAAAGGTTAAGAAACACTGGCGTAAATGAATGCAGAACGCAAATATTTTTGATGTAAGCGAAGGAATACCGAGTATTCGTGTTTGGCTTACATGTCTATTACGTATTAATGGAATAGTTGAAGTTATTACAAAGTATTATTTGTTCCATACTGGTGTATTATTATAAGGTATGATTAATATTTCGTCGCTGATACTTTTTTGTTGAATTGCTCAGGTATAAGTGTATAGAGAGCGAAAGATATGAAAAACATAAATTATGTTGTAGAATAATGAAAAGTTAAAAAGAAAGTTATATTTTTATTTGAAAAAATAAAATGAGGATATCCAGTTACCCCTAATCGGATTTGTTTGCATGATATTAAAGTGATATCCATATTGTCTTTTCCCATAAAATAATGAGATACTTCAGTGCATCGTATGATTGATAGGGTTCAGAAACATCGTATTTCACAAGTATTGCGTTCTTCTACAACTATGACAATTTCAACGTTGCGATTGCGTTGAAGAGTGGGTGACGCTGTCCGAGTGGCGTGTAATCGACACATATTTGAATTGCTTGATTATCGGCTGATAAAATATCGATTGCAGTTTTGAATAATCTTATCACTGAATTGCATTGGTAGAAAAATGTTTGTGAATAGAATATAAATGGACATTTGGTGACTGGGCTGCATAGCAATGTTGAATAACTTATACGTCATCGTCACCCACAATATCTATTCACAAAAAATTATGCAAAGCGTCCAAAAAGGTAAAAAGGAACAGAGTTTTCCATGAATTTCGAAAAGTAGTATTTACTGATCTTGAAAAACTTTGTTAACTGTAAAAGATGTCGTTTGTCGCTGAATTAGATTGGCGAATGCTCTACAAAAAGTGTTTGGAATCAAGCGAGTTGCCTGAAAGCAATGAAAACAATGGATCAGTTAGCGGACTAATATCGGCAATTTAACTCTGCTACTCGTGCACGTTCTTAGTGTTTCATTATTGAACTAAAGAAAACTGCAACATCCAAAGCCTTATTCATTTTACAGATATTTATACTGGGATGAAAAAGTCACTTTGATATGCAAAAAGATTCAAATCAACATGTATTTTTTGAGATCAAATAGCTCGTAAACGCTCCCTTTCAATCCTTGCCGCATGATGGTCTTCTCATTCTAATGTGCATGCTCAGGTATCACAAAAACGTTGTCTTTCGGCGCTTACCACAGACTGATCTTGAGATTCTGAGACAATTAGTAATTCATAAACGCTCTGCTTCCTTACTCTTTTGTTTGAGTAGTTCGAACTCGCTTATTTCTACATTTTGCGCGAATAGATATGCTAAGTGATGGATATTTTAAACATTTTCGGTCATATATGTACCCTTAACCATCTAAGCATTTTTACTGTTCCCGTCGTACTTCTCCTCTCAGCTCCACAGCAAAGAAACATACTAAACTTATGCTGTGTTTGTCAAATCTTAATCACCATTTAGGATATATGCATTTACACTTTCAATAAAAGGATAGAAAAGGCTAATTCTCTAATGAATACGGTGTTTTTACCACTTCCTGATGATGAATCCTGATGTTAATAGAGCGGCCACTAACTCGCCATGCAAGACGATGTAGCAAGTCAGTTGCATTTCGTACAGAAATAGATAGTCTTTAAAGTTAATTTGTAAAATTAGGAATAATATTTTACAAATTATTTTTTTATCATTTTCACCTTTTAAGATATTTAAAACTTAATACTCCAAAATGGCAAAAAGAAAGTTATCGAAAGAAGTGTATTGTGAAACTTAAACGGAAATAAATTTTCGAGATAGGATAACGTCGAGATCTAGATGACCATCGTCCTAAGATAGAGAGGAAATATTTAATGGCAGATCATAATAATCCGGCACTATTAGGATGTAAGAAATAGAGACTGTGCTGCGTGTTCCAACAGAAAAATCAAGGGTGGAAGACTGAAAACGAATTATTTTTACAACGTATGACATCGAAAATCAAGACTTCCCTTTGAGACTATTTTGAAAGATTCCACATGATGGCGAGTAATAAACTATAATTTGTTCAACCAAATATTGAATTATAAAACATCTTTTTGTGCTTACAATATCAAAATTTGCAAAAAAAAGCCGAATAGATTCTTTCAAATAATAAAGTAATTCCTTCCTAATCTTGCATACTATCTATCACTTCTCGCTCAGCGGAAAATAATTCCGCCCAGTACGACATCTAGGTCTAAATTTAATACGATCGTATACAGTTAAAGACATACTTTTTGGTGAAGCAATTAACACGATATAAGTATGTATAACCAGAATATAGTTTGGCACTTCGCTGAATAAATAAACAAATTGCTGTTTTGACTGGGAAATTTCCATTATACATAACTTATTCTGTATCAATAATAATTATTCTATTTTGAATATATGAGATGAACCCAAGAACTCATCTCATAAATTCAAAATAGAATTCTTATTATTGATCATTGTACTCTGCTTATAACCTTCGTGAAAATGAAATCAATAATTTTGGAGTGTATTGCCGAAGTAGGATGAACGGTGCGACAGTACATAAAATAGGAACAAACAAATATTCATTTTTATATATTAGATTCGTGCATTCTTTTAGAATGGTAATACTTGGTGTCTTTCATTACCACTCTGAAAGAAAATTATTTATTGCATCTCGTAATTCGCTTTATATTCGTTCAGAATTCTCACATTTAATGTTAGAAATTGTGATTAAAATATTTTCTTTTAAAATTGATTAAACATAGAAAATATATTTATACCATAAAATCGTTAATATATTTAAAAATTCAGTTGGGGCAAAATTATTTATAATATTTCCGGAATTTATTGAGGAAAAATCTATAACTTAATTAAATATTTAGTTAAAATTTTAATGACTTTCAGGGCATTTGCATACAATAGCTACAAAATATTAACCTTTAACTTGGATTTAGCATTTCTACTAAGTCTCTTCTATCCCCACGGAGAGTTATTAGGAGGTTAACCATCCCGTAGGTATAAGTAATAAGTTGACCAAGTTTCATCACAATCGGTTGAATAGCACGGCAGCGCATAAGATATGCACAAACAAATATTCATTTGAATATATTAGATAAAATTTTCGAGAAGACCACTTCCGTTGATTATATACTTATTTTCCGATATAAATATTGTTTATGTTCTGTGTGATCAATTAGATATTATTAATATTTTTTATGATGAGAATTACGAATAAAGAGTAAATAATTACTGCAATCGAACTTTAAATCAAGTATGATTAATTTTTTTAAATGATTAGTATTAAAAAATTATTGTTTATATTGACAATAACATAAAAATATATAAAATTGTAATATTGACTTTGAGTTAAACAACTGACCTAAATTATAAAGACTTCATTATTTTATTTGTTAATGCAATTTTAAATTCTTCATTGGAGAGGAGGTCTCCGACGCTGTTGTTTCTTTTTACTAATTGAATGTTATTAACCGTCTCATCTCATTTTTCAGCAATTTTATCCTATTTTGTATCCTAGTTTTTATTTTATTATTATAATGTGAGAATATGATGTTGTTTTGGTTAAGGATTTTCGAAACCTCAAAAGGCAAAAACAGAAAATTGGCGATTTATTGCTTTTGAGGCATCGATGTTTCGCTTTTAAAAAGTGATAAAGGAAGTTGTCACAACTAATCACCAACAAAATGTTACATCTGGGCTCGAATGTACCGATTCTCCTGTCCTCCCGATGAAGGCCAATAAAGGGGAAGATCATAAGAACTTATCATCCGTAGAGACACAGAGAAGAAAATAGGAATGAAAGCAAAACAGCTAGGATACGCATCGAAATATATATAAAGGCATTTTTTTTTAATTTTCAATTTTTTAGCAGGCAAAAAAAAAAATGGAGCCCGAGCGTGTTGGAGATTTATAAATCAACTCATCTCCTTTCTAAAAGGTGACGATTGCACAGTACAATAGTAATAGGATCACTCAAAACTAGTTAAAAATTGGTTTTTGCAATATATACATATATATAATATATAAATTGACCTCGAGGTAAAATTTTGGAGATGAAAAAAAACAGCGTTTTTGTGCCGTATATATCAACGCAGTCATAATGGGATAGAAAAATAAATGATCATTTAAAATCGATTTAAGCTGGTTTTTCTCGGAAAAAAATGCTGGCTTCGAGAAAAAAAATTTAGAACTCAATTGATTTTTAGATGACAAAATCCATCGCTTTTCTAAATGGTGCTGATTGTGAAATATGAGTCATGTGAGAAAGTGGTATTTTCTGTCGAATTAATACTACATGACTTTTGAAAACGATGCTGTCATATACCTTGAAATTTGCAATAGCAAATGGCAATTTTTGTTCATTAGATTAAGTTCCTTTTTATTAGTTTTTGGCACACACAAAAAAAATAAAGGACAACAAAACTATTAAGGATATACTTATTTAAAATCTTTTTTCAATTTTATTTATAACTTGCCCTTATTTAATTATTCAAATTCTGGTGAAGAATAAAATAAAATTTGTTATTTGTTAATTTAATACAGTTATGAAATAGTATTTTTTAAAATTTTTATTTCACTATTTCCTTTTTTATTTTCCTTCAGTATTTTTTGCTATAGATTTGAGCATTTAATTTTCATATTTAGAGTTTATTACATAAAAAGATATACTATATATTTAAATGGAAATAATAGTTGGATTTAAACTATCATTTTTGAAGAAAGTATGTAAGATGTTTCTTGAAATCTTGTCATGAAAAGAAAAGCGAAAGGTAAGAAAAAATATTGCAAAGGGTAACATTTCTAGATAATTTACCAAACATTTTACATTTCTTTCAAAGTCTTGTTGAAAAAATTCTTCTGTGTGGTTGAAACTAGCAAGATATTTTCCTTTCACCAATGTTAAATTTGCAAAATCAATTCACCACAATTTTTTGGAAACTTCATTAATCAGTTGTAATCCAGTGGAATAAATAATGATACCCTCGAAATTCTTTTCCGAACATCATAATTGTATTCCGAACCCACCATCAATCTCTTTTGTAAACAAGGATAAAAGAAAAAAACCCACAAAATCTCCCGAATAATTCTCAAGGCTCTCTGAAGAATCTAAATAAATCAGAAACCATTTTACTTTTCACTGTTCTCAACAGAAAAATGCTTCTATTATCATTTCGATTTCCAATCTGACAAAGAAGATAGATTTTCTTTATTGAAAATATAATACCAAAACTAATGCTACTTAGGAGGGTTCTTCAAAGAGTTTCAACAGCCCCACTATTGTTTCTTAAGCTTAATCGCCAATTTCGAAGAAATTAAATTTAAAGCCTCTGCCTTATTACCAATCGCTTAACGACTTTCTTCTTCTCTTGTTGCCAGGCTCAATCAACGATGTTTAATTTCATGAAAACGATGTAATAGCTCTTATTTTTCTTCACTACGGTGAAAAGTTGTTTTTAATGACTTTTAACGGCATTTGCTTCTGTTAGGAATTGTCACGGTTTGAGGATAATAGCAATTTTGTTTGTTCTTCGCTTAAAGTTATTGGGGAAAAAGCGATAGCTGTTAAAGAGTCCATATTTTCACTCAAAAATTCAATTTTCCCAATCAATTACTGCGTCTCATTTTTAGTGTTTTTGAACTTTCTAGCTCATTCCAAGATTCGATTGTTTAATCTCAATTAATAATAAAGATTATGAGTGAGTGAGTGTGCGTGTGTGTGTGTGTGTGCGTGTGTGTGTGTGTGTGTGTGTGTGTGTGTGTGTGTGTGTGTGTGTGTG
>JAPMOQ010045887.1:953819-973318 GCA_026543055.1 Argiope trifasciata | reverse complement strand
GTGTGTGTGTGTGTGTGTGTGTGTGTGTGTGTGTGTGTGTGTGTGTGGGCGTGCGTGCGTGCGTGCGTGCTCGCGCGCACTCTACAGACCAGGCTTTGCATATATAAACCTTGGATGGTAAGAATCTGAAAATCAGAATGATTAATTAAAATTTTTATCAATTAAATATTATGTGAAATTTTGGCAATATTTCGAGATAATTTTTCAAAATGAGTTCCCACTATTTCTTCACAAACATGAATTTTCTCGCCGCTTCAAAATTTATAGCATTGTTTTTTTAATGAAACCAATTTTATACTACAAATTTTACCGAATTTTGACATTTTTTTAACTTCATTTTAAAAACAGATTACACTGTTGAGTAACCGCTTTTATTGCTTCTTCAGGTAGCATGTATTGTTGAAATCTAAAGCAGAGATTATGTTTAATATTTGTATGATTTATAGAATTTTAAAAAATGGAGTTGGACCGAAACTTTATTAGCTCTATGATGTTATGTAATTGATCTCGTTTGAAACCGTTCATTCATACAATAAATAGTATCTCTGCAAGGCATTAAAGTAATGCAACTTTAATATATGTTATTATGCGAAATCATACACTTGAGTTTATATCTATATCATTTATTTGAAAATAAATATGATTATTATGCTCTGTGAACCCGACGATTTGAATATAATAATAATAAAATTTCATTATGTGCAATGATTGAATTTGAAGTTTAAAGACATGGAACACAATTATCTAAGGCACTGGTTGAACATGTAATCATTTTTATTTTGGATAATTTATTTTATTTACTTTAGTTTAAGAAGCTTGAGAGATTGTTCATCCCAAAGCTTTCTGGTATAATCCGTAATAAATGGTGATTAATCCCTGGCATGCGGTTATTAGTACATTCAAATCGAATTTGTATTTTCACTTACTTTCCACAACTAAAAAACAAAAAAATGGCGCATAATTACTTTCATAGACATAGATTTGACGAAATTCGATACATTTAAATAGTGCGAGTTTGAGTTAACGCGTTTGCATACTTCCAAAATAAAGACCTCTTTTCATATTTGACTTAAATATTGATATGTGTTTACACTTTAGGTGTTAATTCTGTGTCTTGAATTTCATCTATCTTTATCACTTCGTTTTGAGATTATCGTATTAACTTATATTCGGACATTCCTAGAAGTGGAAATTTAACATTTAAATTTTCACTTCAAAGGGCTATTGAAAGTCATTTCTTTTCTTTTGGCATTTTCTGTTTTCATTTTGCATTCGTCATTTTTTCTATATTCGGGAAGAGGTTTGCTTCAAATCGATTGAGGTGATTGTTTTTTGTGTTCTCGCTGCATTATTGATAGTGCCTCATTGCAAGGAAACAAAACATTTTATAATACTATATATTTACATTTAAGATATACTAAAAAATATTTTTTTATTTCTTAAACATTGCTCAGGTGATTTCCTACAACAATTTCCATTCGTCAATCAGTGACAAAGAGTTAATGAAATAACAGCCCATCTAGCCGAATACATCTTCTACTGTGAAAAAACATGTTTTGAATCCAAAAATTAATATCCACTTTATTTCCAGCAGCAAATCACCAGCAAATATCGTAATCATACCTGAAATCGCAAAATATATATTTCAGAATCATAACAATATTATCAATATCACAAGAGAGCTACTTTTCTTTTAACGCTGATACTCCCATCAAATAGAAAATTCCAGCACCTTCTAACGTCTTCTGTATCCACAGCGCTATGAACGAAGCCATCGTGATAAAATATTAAAAAGGCCGCTGTGATTAGAAGCGCCGTTCCATAAAATTACCATAAAAGTGTGACGAACTTTTAACCTTTCATGTTAAGGGTAGACAATGTCGGTGTGTATTATCAGGGGGGTCGTTTTTAAACAGCATTAAAGAGCCAGTAGAGTTATTAATGAGAAGCACGCATATTTCAGAGCTAGCGGCGCGCTCCGTATTTTCTTCGTCTCATTTGATAGTTTGTTTGCTTTTGGTCTGATGAATCGAGCGAAAAGTTATTGGGTGAGGAAGGAGGCATTATAAAGAGGTGTAGTTGATTTCATGGCTTCATGCTCTGGGGGTGGTTAAATTGGGGAACTCTCTAGGTAGTGGCATGCTGAAATAATTTAATTCGCGAAATCAGAAAAAAGTTTTTTTTGGATCTCTATAGTTGATTGCGAGGACTTATTTTGATTTATTGGGGTGCAAGATAAGAGGCCTTTTGTAAGGCCTTTTTTATAAAAGATTGAATTAATTTAGTTTCATAATATGGTAAGTTCATAAGTATGGTAGTTTCGTAATAGGGTAACGGATTGTTATGTATTACTTTTTATTCTATTCACTTTGGGAAAATGTATATCTGTATTAAAAGTAGAAAAAAATGCATGTATTTTGGGAATGTAGAGGTCACACAGTTGTACTTACAGACACCAAATTCGATTTATATTTACCAGCGGGTGACCCAGCTCCGCTCGGAGAAAACAGGTATCGAAGCTAACTCGAAGATTTAAATTTTCAATTGTGATTTATCAAAACAATACATGCCATAAGAAAATTTGTGAAACGGTGAAAAGATAACCGGTTAAACCTCGGCTTTTCATCGTCCACAAGCGATGTCATGTCTTGATGTTCCATTCGAAATCCCCATCTGCACTGGTCTCTTCCATGTTTGCTGACCATGCACGGAGCGCTTGGGTTCATATCACCACACGGGTTATGGATCATCCATTTCGAGATCAGTTCCGGATCATCTTCTGGAAACATTATTAGTTCGCCATATTGGCTATAGATGGCAGCACGTTACGGCTTGAAAATTTAAGTAGCCATTATGGCGAACTAATAAAGTTTGAAAATATCCTATCTGTAACTCCGAACTGCTCGTCCGTAGCGCTTCAAAACCGGCGCCAATCGATTTCTCGTGGCCAAAAACCCCAGACCCCCAAGTTTACCGGAGTTTATTAATTCTGGGGCGATTTTCGATTTGGCAACCATTCCTCGTATTATAGTATAGGATTGAGAGGTGATTGTTGATTTATATTAACGTCCCGTTGTAAAGCAACACTTGGGCTGTTTTGGTATAAGCTGGCACCCCAATCCCTCCCCACAAGACCAGCAGGAAGATGTTTGGCCTGACAGATTTAACGTGCAATGGACTCTCTTACACGACGGTTCTTCAGCGGAATCGAGTCTCGAACCTGAAGTCATCCTGCTCCGAAGCCGTGATCTTACCACCAGGCCACCGTGGCCCATTGAGAGGAGATAAAATGCATTGTGAAATTATTTTTGAAATTTTACTTAGCATTTAAATTATTTAAAAATTATGATTAATTTCCGAAGATTTATCCACCATTAATTTCTAAAATATCGTTGTACAAAATCGTATTTTACCCCTTTCAAAGTTCAAAAATGTATCTTTTATATACACCAATTAAATAATCGTGGAAATGTTTCCCAAATTATGGCTGTTTAAAAATATTTTTTGAGTCATTTTTGAAAGAATTTTATCTTCTTTTCGAGAATTGCAAATCAGTTTCTTGTTTCATCCAATATTTGTGATTTTTCTCTATGTTAATTATGCTGTGATTTTTCTCTATGTTAATAAACTATTATGTAGTTTTAATATAGCTATAGTATAGTATATAGTGTATAACTATTGAATAGCTTACAAGAAACGAATTAGAAAGTGAAGTTACTGTTCCTCGAAATTTAAAAGATAAATGAACCGGTTTATTAGTAGCTCTGTGTTGTTAAATGACTGGTTTTCATTAAAACATTTCATGCACACAATTAAAAAAAACGAAATATTAGACAATTAAAATAATGTATTTCAACTGTTTGTGACAAATTGATAAAATTATGAAATATTTAAACAAAGTTAATGGGACGAAATGTCTAATCAGTATTGCCAAAACACCATTTGAGTTGCTCGACAAAGACAGTTAGCCCTTTTACAAAATTATTTCCTCTGACAAAATTTTACTATTGAATAGTGAATTATATTTTATCTTTATTTTCTAGTAGCTGGTTTAAACACACCTTTGTTTTTGAATCATGTTTATCTGAATGTGTTAAAAACGTTTCGCTGAATATGTTTTTGCGTATCAAGTCTATCCAAATATGTTAATAAAAGAACACATTAAATAATCAATAAATTAATAGATGACTCTGACATAAGAAATGTAAAATTTGCATTACGTTTGAATTGTGTAAATGAATGTGTGCTAAATAAACATAAAAAAGGCCTTGTTGTTTTACCATCTACCATAAAATCCTTTGCTACTTAATCGAACAGGAAGAAATAGCTAATCTGTCATCCTTTAACTGGAAGCGTAGGAGCCCATAATGGAGGTAGAAAAAAAAATCAGGAAAAACAGAAATGGGATCAATCCCGTCTCTCTTTCAAGGTTATCTGGCGGAAGGTAAGTGAAACTTTCCGTTATTCTAGAGCTCTCAAACATTGAAAGAAGATTATATGTGATGCATTAAAAACAAGAATATAGAAATATTCAAAGCGTTTAAAGATTTTTATAAATGTACAAAAAATTCTGAATTTAATAAAATGAAATGAAAAATAAAATGAATATCTATCATTCATTGCTGATTTCTTTCCTGCCTTCTACATCGAAACCTTTGTGGGTATACTACTCTGTTTAGAAATAACGATTTTTAAAAACTGTTCGCAAAGACGTTTATCATTTGCAATCTAATTGAAAATATTTTTTAAAGACAATCAGCTTTTTGTGACCATTTGGTTTAAGGGAGGAAAGTTTGGTAAACCTTATATATTTCTTGTATAACTTAATTTAAGACAACTTTTAATTTTAATTTTCAAATATAGATATGTAGTTCTTAATTTTTAAGGAGCTTTTACTCTGTTCAGCAATTATGCCAAATATGCTTTCTAATTTTCTATTCATATATTGATATATCTAATTATATCAGAGTTATGTTTAAAATGGAATTTTTTTAAAAAAATATTGTATGATTTTGAAGTTAAACATATTTCCCAAGCGTTTTTCCGCCAATTATAATTCATCGAGTTTAAAAATGTCCAATTTCTTAAATTATTTCTCCGTTGTTTGTCTCAAAAGTTAAAATTCTCAAATAAAGTAAAATTTTAAAAAATTTCTTAAGAGCAAATTATACATCTCATTTGATTATCATCCTTGGATTAAATTCCGGGCATTGAATGGCCTAAAATTTATATCTTCTTTAAGATGTTGGATGGAAAGATCTGAAAGAATACGTTTTCATAATAATATACTTTTATTTTTATAAATCAGTCAGTTTTAAGGATTGTTTGGAAAATTGATTCATGTAGCAACTTTTATTTAAAATATTTATAAAAAATATTTGGAAAATATGGCTCACAGAGCAAAGTATGAAAAAATCTAAAATTCATTATTCATCAATGCATTATTTGACTCAAGCTACAGAAAATGTAATTATTTACTTCATTTAGTCCAAGCTAAAAGTACTAAACAATATGCTTTCATATTACTAAAATTTCACAAATTGGTCATTGGGTCGGAAATAAAATGCATATCATGTATAAATTCAATCAGGTTTATCTATATCTATACTTATAATAAAGCTCAGTGTGTGTGTGTGTGCGTGTGTGTGTGTGTTGGCGCTCTACAGGCCAGACCGTTGGACCTACAGCTACCAAATTTGGTGCATGTATACCTTGGAGGTCCGGAATCTGCACCTCGGAGCCCTTTTTTCGAATTTTTAATTAGAATTTGAATTAATTAAAATTTAAGCGAAATTTCGACGTTTTTCCGCTATAACTTCCGAAAATATTATTGCACAAGTATGATTTTTATATCAATTTAAAGATAAAAAAATTAGCTTTCTAACGGTATCAGTGTTTTTAATTTATAACATACGCGTCTATTTTTAACGAATTTTTAAAGAAATATTTTAACCATGTTTTTATCACGTGACTGGATAAAATAAAAGAATGCCGGAAGTTCAAATAATCTAAAGAAATGCAACTTTCAGCACGTGACTGGATAAAATAAAAGAAATATAAAATGTGATATTTTCTAAAACAATAAATGCAAAGCAAAGGATTCTATGATCGTTTGCAATATCTATATCATTTATTCAACAAATCTTCTTTATTTACGGTAAACCTGATTGAATTTAGACAGGATATGCATTGAAATCCCGACTTAATGGCATATTTATGTAATCGTTTGCAATATCTGTATCATTAGTTAAATACTTTTTTTCCCTTTCTCGCTTTCTTTAAAAAAACATATTTAATATTTTAACAACATCATCGAAATTTTTTTTAATATTTTGGAAGCATAACCGATGGTTCAAACTGACTGATTTATAAAATTAAAGAATATTATTAGGAAAAGGTGTACTTTTAGAACTTTCCGTCTATTATCTTAAAGAAAATATTTATTTCAGGCCAATACATGCCCGAAATTACTTCAAGGCTAATGAATATGTGATTTAATTGAAAATTTTAGAACGAATTACTCATGGCGAACCAGCTGGTCGCCAAAGGCGGCTGGTCGTAAATAAAGAAGATTTATTGAATTAATGATTAAGATATCGCAAACGATTATAGAAACTTTTGCTTTGCATTTATTCCTTTAGAAACTATCACATTTTATATTTCTTTTATTGTATCCAGTCAAGTGCTGAAAGTTACATTTTTCTAGATTTAATTTGCAATAATAGCTACTGTTTATTAAATTTGAACTTCCGTCAATAGGATGACAACGCGCTGATAAAACCTAATCTTTTTCTCCTTGACGTGCTCGTGCAGATTAAATTTTATTGTTTTGTCCGAAATATATGTTGTTGAAAAACATGGTTAAAATATTTCTTAATAAATTTGTTAAAAATAGAAGCTTAAGTTATATGTTAAAACAATGAAACAATTAGAAAGCTAATTAAGCTTTTAATCTTAAAATTGATGTAAAAATCATGTTTGTGCGATAATATTTTCAGCAATTATAGCGGAAAAACGTCTAAATTTCGCTTAATCTTTTAATTAATTCAAATTCTAATTAAAAATTCGAAAAAAAGGCTCCGAGGTGCACATTTCCAGCATCCAAGGTATACATGTACCAAATTTGGTAGCTGTAGGTCCAACGGTCTGGCCTGTAGAGCGCCAACTCACACACACACACACGTACACACATTGAGCTTTATTATAAGTATAGATGATCTCTGATTGTATGGCGTCCATGTCTATGCACAGTTATAAGTAATTCTTTTCCTTTACATTTTATTTATTATATGAATTTTCTTTTGCTTAGAAAAATCTATATTATATATGGTCGAATGTTATCATAGGTTTGCCGTTCTTTGGTAAAAGGCAAGTGTTTATTAAAAAAATCCATTTTAAATGTATTGGTCAATTTGTTTGATATTTAACATATTCTTAAACTAATCAACAATTTTAATCTATTTTAGTAACTTTGTGGCTGCAGGAGCTTTTATTTATTTATTACGATTAATGGCATCTATATGTGTATGCAATTATATATAAACAGCCATTCGGTATTTATAAACACTATAATAACAAAATAAATGGAATAAATTTGATAAATTTAGTACATTTCATAAAGGATAGATATTGTGTTCATATTTTACGATTCTTAACACTTATATTTTTTATAAATTTATTCATTTAGCAAGCGGATTAATAGCATTTTTTTAAAATTTGCCCACTTGTTATTTCTCTGAACTAACGGTTCTAGACTCAACATTTTAATAATCAGAAAATTTTCAAATGTGTATGTTTCTGTAGGCAAATGGATTTCTTTGTCAATTTTGTTTTGTCCAGATTCAGTACTAATTCTTTAAATATGTACTTCCTTCAGTTTAGTTAATTTTCCCGAATATCGGGATCATCTTAATTTAATATATGGCAGGTACTAAAATAAATATATTTTAGTTGTCAGTAAAAAAATGGAACTTGCGTTACATTGTAAATACATAAACCTCCATCTTATTCTTCTTCAACAACAACAACAAAAAAACATTTTCAAAATATTTCCCCGAAAAAACTATTGGAGAATTAAAATATTCTGTTAAAAAGTTTCTTTCATTTTCCATCTTTTTTCAGCTTTTTCAAATCTGTAACTGCTCCATTTCCTGGCGCAGTGCCAAGGTGTATGTTAAAATATTTCAAGGTGGGCGTTTTTGATGCTGAAGTAGTCCATGGCCAATCCCCCGGAGAGTAAGAGTGAAAAGTGACCTTTGATACAGAGAAGGGAAACCTTCAGTTCAGTGAACTTATTGTTACTTTCACTTTTTAGGATACAAATCTGAGCATGAGATACATTCGGATTACAACTGAAGAAAGAAATTGAATCTAATTGAATACATTCTCATCTTTTAATTTATATAGATACTGGAAGATATACTCGACGTTGCACAGAATAATTTCACTTCAATTGCTTTTATTTAAAAATTACTTGTATAAAAATATTATAATACACAAACATTTTATCGTCTTCTCTCCAAATAAAGTGTGATTAAATGAAACGATTTTATTAAAATGCCAAGTTGCTAATTTTACACTTATCTATAATCCAAATTGATATTTTTTCCTCATATAAATATCGTTAGAAGGTTTTGAAACATAATTTGTTTTTTATTATTACTATTCCCGAATTCTGTTAATGTGTTTCGTCAATAATTCTTCATTTGTACATTTTTTTTTTCAATTGCAGAAATTTTAAATGCAATAAAGGATTGCCACAATATTTAAGAAATAAAATAGAAATATCTAAAAAAATAAAAAAGGAACTGATCAAAATCCGACCCTTGTCTAGAAATTAAGTTTCTATGTATTTCCTCATTTCTAAATTGACTGTATTTGTTCAACCATTTAATTTATATATATATATATATATATATATATATATATATATATATATATACAGGGTGTCCCAAAAAGATTGAAACGCGCTTTAATTCTTTAACCGTTAGAGATAAGTAGGTAATGTAATTTGAAAAAATGTTCAAAATAAGATAGGAAAGAAGATTACATTAAGAAAATAAATATACCTATGAATTTTAAAAAGTTACACTTTTTAAATATTTATATAACCCCTCTATGCAAATTTGGTCAATTATACAGTTTTTCCTTTCCATCCCAGAAGACCATTAAAAAAAACTGCATAACTGTATCCTTAAAATTGAGTGAGTTATGCGTAATTGAAAATTGAACGCTGTTTTTAGTGACCATATACCAAAATGGAAATGTAAATTTGCAACAATTTATAAACACATAAATTTTTTTATATTATTTACAAAACACATTTTTGCGTATTTACGGTAGATTCACGATGCAGTTACAGAATTGTCTTTTGTTTTAATCTTATCAGGGACAAGTAATTTTATGCCATGTATTCTAAATTTACATTAGAAATTTTATAAGATTTCATTGAAAATCAATAAAAGCCATTTGACAGAATTCTATAGCAAAATTTATGAAAAAGAAAAATACTGTTAAATTAGTCTGGTAGAATTTTAATTCTTTTCAAATTCATCACATTTATGTCAAACCGATATTCTAACAAATTAACTGCCAGACGATTTTTGCCTTTCATTTAACTGGAATTTAGACGCTTCTAATACGTGTATATTAAAGTTTTTATTTATTTATTTTTAAGTTACATAAAGAAATGTAACTGACTGTAACTGACCTTAAACAAAAGATAATTAATGCATGCAATAATATTACAGGAGGAGAATTCCAAAATATTTACAGGAGCATTATTAGAAGAGCCCAATTATGTATTGGTGTTGATGGAAAACATTTTGAGCATGCTTTATGATTCGTGTGTTTTTAAATGTATTTTCGTTTTATTTATTATTATTTTTTTATGTTACACTTCTTACAATCTTATGTTGTCAAAACTGTTTAACTCCATCAATAAGGACTCTATTTAAATGCCATTTTGGATTTATTTTACACTTATTATCTTTTTTTGATCGAAGAATTTCTATTATCAATTTGGATATGGTCCCTATTTTCACAGACGAAAAAGTCTTTCAAGTGGTATGGAAAAGTGACATAAGTCAATTTTTTTTCTGTGTTATTATTTAAAAAGTTTTAAAGATATAGTTATGCAGTTTTTTTAATGGTCTTCTGGGATAGAAAGGAAAAACTTTCTAATTGACCAAATTTGCATAGTGGGGTTGTATAAAAATTTACAAAGTGTAACTTTTTAAAATTCATAGGTGGATTTTTTTCTTAATGTAATCTTCTCTCCTATCTTATTTTGAACATTTTTTCAAATTACATCACCTACTTATCTCTAACGGTTAAAGAATTAAAGCGCGTTTCAATCTTTTTGGGACACCCTGTATATATATATATATTATTATTATATATATATAATAATTATATATATATATATATATATATAATTATATATATATAAGATCAAAATTTTTAATTAATGCATAGTTATTTAACTATTTGCACCTTGAAAAGTAGATAATTTTCTTTATCTGGCTTTAAGTAATATGTATTCAAAGTCTGTTTTCTTTGAGGTCAACCTGGTTGTTTAAAAGTACACAGGAATGCAAACAAACATACGCTCTTCTATAATATGTAGTAATTTATGTAAAGAAGGTCAATTAATATCTTAAAATATCATTCGGTTGGCTTAAATGCCACAAAAACTGCATTGGTCCACGTTACAAAATACAAAAGACAAGTGATGTCCTTAGAAAAATATAAAGAAAATTATTGAGATCGTTTTTCAAAGAACTGTCGAAAAGTAATTAGAAAAATGAAAATACAAGATAATAGCCGTTTTCCATAAAGCATAGTAAATAATATGAGAAAATATTTAAATAATAGATAAAACCAATAAATCTAATTAATTAAAAAATATTATTTAAATTTAAATGTGTTTTCTTACTTATAAAATTTGTAAATGTGTCCTTATGTTTTAAAAAACGCTCGTAGGTTAAAGAATAATTAGCAATATATTAAATTATATTGTATTGCTGAAGAAAATTAACAATGACTTGGGCGTGCAATGTTAAAAGGAATCGATTTTACATCAAATACTTTTTAATTCTAAATGCATAACCACATATAAATGAGAAACTTAATATAAAAAAATGTATCGTTAACCTTCAAATTTCACATTTGTTGCAAAAAATAAAAGATTAAATCTAATAGGCAATTCATATGCTCACATCAACAAATGAAATATTTTTCAAGATGGAATGGTTTAGCTGTGAAATCGTCCTCCTTATTATTAGAAATTCTTATATTACTGACAACGCAACGCAAACAAAAATTTCGAAGGTTTTATTCAGATTTTAAAAAAAACACACTTTCATTTATGAAGTGTACTTTTAGAATAAAAGAATTACTACTTAAAGAATTGATCTCAGCTAAAGATCCGTCTATTATTTAATTTAATGAAGTTTGTTCGTACAGCATAGATTAATCATAATTCAAAGATTTTTTTTAAAATCCGTGCCTTTGCTTTTCCCTATGCTATTAACAGGAAATATTTAAAAAAATCATCAATAAATGCTTTGTTCGAATGGTCAAAAGTGTACCTGAATTTACTTAACAAAATTTTTGCTTTTATCAGAACAAATAATGTAGTTAAATGTAATGCACAAAATTTTACGTCATTAATTTTTTTTATTTTATTTTATAATAATGGTGTCATTTTGTTTTCTATAATTTTTATAAGGTTGGTTACGTCTTTTCGAAAATTTGAAAATATGAAAAATATTGGTATTACAAAATGGATTGACTATTCAAAGCTTATTTTGTTTAATTTAATTTTTAAGTTTTTCATATTGCTGTTAGTTTTGAAAATTTGAAAGAAATCTAGGGTTGATCCTATTTTAGCCCACCTCTGACGGGAATTTAAAAACTCGCCAAATTATCAGCGATAATGATTTTAAAATGGCAACCCTGACAACATCTGAAGAGAAATGCGGCAACCCTACGGAACCTCTCTGGTTGATTTAAACTCAGTTAGAAAACTATTTAATCTTATTGGTACTTTCGATTACTTTCAAAACTTTCGATTTGGCGTGATTTTGAAAAATTGGAGAGATTTTGAAAAAGTCGCCAGAGGTGGGCTAAAATAGGATTTTACCGAAATCTATGCATGTGCATAAATGGGGTACAAATATCATGAGTAAGAAAGAAGATGAAAAGCAAGAAAGAAGTATATTGTTTTCATTTTTAGAACTGTTAATCAGTATCTATATTTTTAAATTTAATCTAAAAATAAATAGAAAAAGAATATTTATATTTGAATTAGGATTTTTTTTTTTTTTTTAGATTTTTATTGATCAGCAGTAACGCCATTTGAAAGTACTAGAGAGAGTGGTTACCCAAAAAGTTTCTCGTTCATTCATAATAATAATGGTATCCCGGAAATCCTTTCACACGGAATTAGTGTATTATAAGTATAGAATATTCAAAATATTAAATTCTCAGGAATTCCGCAATTTTAATGAATTTATAGTATGGCCGTCGGCATCTTTTTTGGTGTTTAATTCCTGAGATGCGAATAAAAGCATCTGAAAATTGAAATTGTGTTTCAGACAATACTTGATTGAAACAAAAATAAGGCGCAATACCAAAATTGGGATTACAAAATCACGAACCAAATTTCAGATATTTTATACATTTCGTTTTTAACTTATCGATCTTACGTGTTTCTAAAAATACAGACCGAACAAAAGTCAAACCCATATAAAATTTGGTTCCAAATTTGATATGTGTCTCCACTGTAGATATTAAATCATTAAATCTTAAATCACCAAAGCTAAATGTTACTTCAGATCACTAAATCTAAATATCAAATCACAAAATCACAAATTAATTGTTACATCAAATTACTAAATCTAACCGTTACACCAAATCACGAAATCTAAATATTACATCAAATCAATAAATATTAATGTTAAATTAAATCACTAATATTAAATTTTAAATTAAATCACTAATTATAAATTTTAAATTAAATCACTCAATCTAAATGTTCAATCAAATCACTAAATAAAATTTTATGTATGCTGAATTTTACTCATCTGCATATCCTCTTTTCGTACAATAATTATCTTGAAAAATCATATTCGAACAGCCAGACAAACAAATTCTTCTAAACTGAATTTGCTCAAAATTTGATAGAAATCTGCAAATTTGATGTAAATATTGTGTACCAAACTTCAATTATCTAGATCAAGCTTTTTTGAGTTAGTTTTGTCACATACAAACTTATAGATAGACAAATAGGCAACAGGTCAGAACTATATAAGGTCAAAAACATTGTTTTATTAACTCAATAATCTAGAGATTCCTCAAAATCTTGAGTTTTAATGAATATAATATTTTATCTTAATTTTGTAGATGAGAAAATATTAAAAGTGAGATTTGATATCACGTCATTTTGCATAGATCAATAATAATTATGTAATAAGACACCTCAAACATTCAAAACAGATTATATCATTTATAATACGCAAAATATATTTTATTCGTATCAATAACTGTTTTGCATTTCTTATCATTCTGAAATTCATTTCACTTTTTCTATTTTAAAATGTATAAATGTACAAAAAGTAGTCATAGTCGTAATTTTTGTATAGTAGTAGAGCAGCAAAAATTTAGTTCTTTAAACTCACGAAAAGATCCTATTTGAATTATTGTAATATTATTTTCTATTGTATACGCTTCTTACCTTTAGTTACATAGTGAAAATGTATTCATTATCTGAATATAGTAATAAGGAAAGTGATTTAAACTATTACGTGGGCATATTTCGACCTGAATTACTTTCAACTTTTTTCAAAAGATTCTCTGATGCCAGATTTTTGCCGCAACAAAGTAATACCCAGGAGCTCAAATTGCCTGCCGTGCACTTTGATCTTCCATCCATTTAACAGCTATCACGTGACTCCCATGCAGACGATTTCAAATTTGCCTGCGAGTCAGTTTAATGCTAAATGATTATGAAAACTGCTTCTGGCTACTCAGATTGATTGCAAAATGGATAGTTATTAAAATGTTTAGCGAACATTTCAAAGATTTGTCGATTGTGATATTAGATTCCGGAACAATAAACGTTTTAACAACGGATACTTTAATCATTATTTCATTAGGAATTACAAGGAAGTGAAATTTATTCCATGAATTTCTTAATTTTTCTTTCAGAAATGTGTTTTTTTTTCCCCCTTTTGCCGAGATTTTTCTTCAAAGATAAATTAAACCTGTCATTTAATCTTTATATTATAATATGAAATAGTAGGCGTGAAATAGTAGAAAAATACGCAATAGATTGATTTGCATTTCAGTTAGAATTTAATAAATGTTTTAATAATAATTATTCATTACATGTATTTCAAAGCCTTTGTTAAATGATTTGTTTTCCAAAAAAGTTATCGGTGTCATTCTTTTGCTTTTTTTTTTTTTTTGAATAATTAAATTTGCCATATAATCTTTTAATATGGTGTATTAGATCTTGATAATATTACGCAATATATTACTTTTGAGTTAGAGTTTAGTAGTTCTTTTTTAAATTCGGGTTAAATTTAACAAAAAAGTTTTAAGTATTAATTATTTGTAATTATTCTCTTTAAAACAATATATCATTCAATTATAATATACAAACCCTTTTTTCTATTAATTATCATTCGTATTTTTTATTTCAGTTTGTAACCGCAACTATTGTTTAAATATATTCTGATTAATTTTAATTATTTATTTAAATTCTATATATAATACAATTGTGTAAATATTTTAACACCAGTACTTGCCAGAATATAAATTTTAATATGAGAAACTCCTAGCAAAATCCGTGTAGTAATAGGTGAAATATTAATCTTAAACCATTATGAGTATGTAATGACCACCTCATTAGAATTTATTTTTGGTGGGAAATTTTATTCTATTCTCAGAATTAGATAAGATCCTGAAAAATTGAACGCAGTCTCAAATTCGGGGGGAAAATGCATATAATTAGTTTTAAAAAACTGATCCCTCTATATTGACTAATAATGTCAAGTTTCGAAATTCACGATCAGGAGAAAAGATAATTCGTTGTAATTTAACTTATAAAAGTTCCGACATTTAATATAGAGTGAATACTTCATATCATTTCGAAATACTACTTCAAAACCATATTTGGGACTTAAATGAGTTCTTTCAAAATAAGTTAAGGGTATTCAAAATATCTGAATACTATTTGTATTCAGATGCGGCAACAAATCGCTCTTTTACGCATGCGCAGTCAGTTTTTATTTCAAACAAATAGGAAGTATGCTGAAGAGGCTATAGGAAAATAATGAAAAATCACGCAAGTTCCGAAATAAAATGAAACAATATGATTCGAAAATAGAATATTAGCATTAGAAAAGAACAGCTAAAATAAAAGACCATCTAGAAATTGAAAAAAGGCATTTTTTCTTATTTAACATTGTCTCTTTGTGGTATAAAGCGTTTAAAAGTGAAAAACGGTGATTTCTGAAAAGAAAATTACATATATCGATTTCCTTTTTTTTTCGCTATCAATATCTTCTTTAAACTTAGCCTCTTAATAAAACATTATAAATCCCTACAAAACTGTTGATCCTATAGTTTTCTTAGGTTTATAGTAAAAAATTGTGAAGTTTTTAAAACCAGTTATAATTGATTTAACATATATATTCTGCAAATCATGTATGAGGTTTCTTTCATTTAATACAATGCTACATTTTGCTACAAAACAGCATAATAAGAACTGAAGACCCGTTGAACAGCATTTATATGAGCCATTGTTGTTAAGTGAAGAAAAAATCCAAATTTGATATCTGCATCGTCTACAAAAAACCCGTTAAGTTCGTAATTCATTAGATATAAATTTTATCTCACTAAAAATGGCCTGGAGTTCACGTATGATGGTATCTCATATCAGGTTGCTAAGGGAATTTCCAAATGTCTGAGGAATTCGCATTCGCTCACCGTCCGAATTGAAACGCTCCTCTTTCAGATGTTTAATCAGTAGACCAAACACATGAAAATAGCAGGGCGACATGCCCGGGTTGTAGAGTGAACGGTATAGCTGCTCCCACTTGAACTTAGCCAGCTCCGCGGGTGTGATCGTGGAGACATGTGGGAGGGCGTTATCATTTATCAAGAATCACAGGCTCCATGAGTAGCCCCTATCTTTTGTTTTTCGATGGACAAGCATAATCTTTGGAGTGTCTCACAGAACACATTGGAGTTACTGGTTCTCCTGTGCCCGAATAATTCAACAAGTAGCGGACCTTGGACAATTAACTCAAGGACTGTGTGAAGGGGTGGATCTCTTCACGTTCACATGAATTATAGCAAAAAGGAATCCTTCGGCTCGTTAGTCAATGGGATCATTGTGCCCATGCATATAATGTATACTTTGTATAATGTCTTCATTTATAACCCCAGTGCCGTTTCGTATCTTTTCATTTAAATATTTCTTGTATTATAATGATTTTCATGATTTTAACTTTCCATTTTATCTCACTCCTTTTTGCGATTTAAATTTCAGTTTTGATTCATCTTCTTTGTATAATATTCCTTGCAACGTCCTTGAGTTCGCCTTCGGAGGTCTGTTACTTGTTGAATTTCTCGGGAACAGAAAAACCATTAGCTTCGATATGTAGTGTGAGAAGACTGCGCAGAGGTCCATCAAGAACAAAAGACCAGGGCTAGTCTCTGAGGGTGTGGCTCTGCTCCATGATAACGCGCGTCCACACGTCTCCAGGCTAAAAAACATGAAACTGGCCAAGTTCAAGAGGGCGCAGCTCAACCCTCCATCCTACAGCTCGGATATGTCAGCCAGCGATTTTCATGTCTTTGGTATCTTGATCACAAATCTGAAAGGGAAGCGCTTTGACATTGAGCTCAAGGACGCTGTGAGGGACTGGGGCTCGTCACTGCCACCGAAATCCCGGAAGCGAGGAATCTATAGGTTCAAGTATGAATGGGATCGTTGGGCTCAGAACTATAGTGCATAGTTTGAACAAAGTCTTCATTTATACCCACAATGTCGTTTCGTACCTTTTTCTATGAACACCTCTTGCATAACTTATCAGCGAAAGCAAGAATAGGTAATCCCATATCGAATGAAAGCGATCATGTAGTACCGCCAAATAACTTGAACATTTTGTTCAAGTATTTTTCTATTTCACTGCAAAGTAAAAAAGTATTTCCAATCATTAATTTAACTTTTATTTATTCTATTAAATAACTCATCGGAAAAAAGATGTGGTAAAAAATAATGGACAGCCATTTGATAATCACAATTTATCAGATCGTGTTTCGTGTTCTTACTTCTTTCAAGAATAAATTGAATAAAATACTTTAGAAAATATTTCATTCATAAACTGGCAACTCTAAACCTGACTAGAAACTACTATCTTAACCAATAAATATAAAAAATATAATTTTAATTAAAAACAAATCTTTTAAATGAAGTATATATTAAGAATTATAATGTATGATTTGTCAGTCAGTAAACGTACTACTAAAAAACCTACTAAATCACATAAACTCTTACGCACTTTAGAAACATTTAGTTAAATATTGCTATCACACTATTGCTCTAAAAAGCAAAATTTAACTCTTATGCGAGTAAAATCGTGGACTTATAAAAGCTTCGAATTTCATTATTTTAATCATTCTACATCTGTTTCTACCCGACTCCGTCGATTCATTCTTGGATTTTCTTCCGAAATGCATTTCAGTGCTCTAAAACACTGATATTCAAATATTCAAACTTTATCATGTTCAGTATCAAAGCAGCATAATTCTTTTCATTAAGATGTTAGAGTAGTATTTTACTAAATATCTTTTGAAAAATACCAGGGGAATATATATATATATATATATATATATATATATATACATATATATATATATATATATATTACATGTTTCTAACAGTATATTAACAAATCAAAATTTAATAAAATAGTTAATTTCGATCGTTTAAAAGTTTTTCAGTAATTTTTTTTCATTCCATCAAGAAGTATTTGCTTCTATTTAACGTTTTGAAAGTATCCTTGAGTCCCTAATAAAGAGAACATTTTGTTGCAATTATAAAATTGTATCTTTAAAATTACATAACAATTTGGCTCCATTTTTCTTAAGTAATCATAAAAAATTATCGTTTATATGTAGATAGATATATTGCATCGTACTTTATGCATTTGAATAAAATTTAATTTTTTTTTTCAATTTTATACCAAATAAATTTTTTTAATTCTTTATTTTATCATCAAAGATATCAAAAGATTTCAAGTAAATATTTCTGTAACAAGAATGTTATTTTTTGAATGAATTCTAATTTTTTTACATAAAACTAAATTTAATCAGAAGCTCTGTGTCAATTTTTTTCAATTACTTTCAAACATACCGGTTTAACGGGAAAGAACGAAATGTAAGGAAAACAATAACAGCAGAATAAACAAAATTAATTATTTTTCAGTCTGAAAAACATTTTTAGAATGGTCCTCTTTTCTATGTCCTTTGATTTTTTCTGATGATTTGAGATAATCTATAAGAAAATGATTCTATAAGAAAAAAAAATTCAGAAAATAAAGGAATTCTTTGAAAAATGATTCTTAAGTATCATCAAATACAAAAAGATAGTTTTTAAATAAAAAATGAATAATAAACAATAAAAAAATTGAAGCAGACTGCATTCAACGAAATACTAAGAAATGTATTTTAATTCGAATTTTTTCCAGGAATGTTTGACAAAAGCAGAAAAAAAATTCGTTTGCTTAGAATTTTATTATGTTTTTATATTTGACCTTTAACGTTTGGAACTGGTAAGGAAATAAGAAAATAAAATAGGGGCCATGTCTTTAAATAAATTTTCAAATATATGGGCATAATTTTTAATCAACTACTGTAGATGAATCCAATTTCACAATTCCATAAAAATATATCATCTAATGTCCTAACATTTCAAAAGCTTCATTATATTAAAGTACAGAGCTTAAATAAATTTCAACCTCTTTATTAATAAGATTTTAAGATCTGTATTTCCCTATTGGAGAATTGTGTGACTAAAATAAAAGCAATTGTACTTGAATTATAATATTTTTATTATCATTAAGAAACTGCTCTTATCGTCTGTATCCGATAATTTTAGCTTTTTCAGTATGGACCAAAAAAATTTATTTCAAATTTTATACGAATAAAAAAATATGTTTTTCTTTAATGAACGACAAACTTTGCTACACTCAATAATCAAGTTATATAGAGTAAGTTTTTGTAGTAAATAATTTATAATTTTGCTATAGTTCATATATCACTTTAAAGGCAATTTTATGTTATAACCAGTATTTGAACTAAATTAATAAAAAGTGAAATACAGTTCGTAATATCACAACATTGTAAAGAGCTGGTCTATTTTTGCCGGCTCTTTTACAATGAAAAAATGTATTTAATAATTTTGCAAAGTGAATATATATAAT
>JAPMOQ010045887.1:883738-941462 GCA_026543055.1 Argiope trifasciata | reverse complement strand
TTGTATTTATATAAATTGCTTATTCTGTGCTTAATTACGAAAATAAAGTTAAATTCTGAAAAACACTTCTCAATAATTTCCTACCAAATAAAAACTTCCATTATGAGAGAAATAATTCTGACTTCTTAGATTTGAATAATGTTCAGAAACTTAGATCTTCTTGTTAAGCATTTAAAGTTATTTAAAACACGAAGGTTTATCCAAGCAGGATTTAAAAAAAGTTTTTTTTAAAAACCAGATACATTACAGAAAATTTTTCCACAGAAAATCCTCAGCTTCCTTCTTTAATATCTATGTATTTAAAATAAAACTTAAGGCTCAAGACTGACAACATATATTTCATTACAATAAAAAATATATAATTTTTGATTAATTGTCTCTTTTTGAACTTGTTGTTATATTTGATGCTTGGAAAATTGATTATAAAACGTTCCTTTCCAATCTAGTGATTTTGAGCTATATTCAATCAAAAATGTATTTTAGAAGTATTCTAAAGTTTGAGAAAATTTATATTGGAAAACATATTATTATCTGTGACTACTCTTGAGTTTGCTTTAATTTAAACTAAGCTACCTACTTCATTCAAAAGTAAATGCATTAGTTATTTAAACATAGGGAAATGGGCTCTTTAACTTTAAATTAATAATTGCAATTCAGTTTTATTCATACAAATTTTATATACATTTACTTTTGTATAAAATGTATATAATATTTATTTTACACATTTTATACATAATTCCCTCAACTTCCAATTTTAATATCTATCTATTTATTTAAAACTAGCTGTTACACGGCGCGTTGCTGCAGCAGAAGAAATAATTTTGGAAATATAGTTTAAAATTTAAAATAACTATCGTGTTTAATTAGGAATGATAGAAAGAATAATATTTATTTTCGCATCAGAAATGTGTACATTTATTGAATTTATGTGATATATAAAAAGAAGCGTAAATAATATTAATTCTGTTTTTTTTTAAATTATTATTCAAGACTTTAGAGTTGACAATTTTGTTTTCGTTTTTCCATCTTCAGCAGATAATTAAGTAATAAATATTCAAAGTTCCAGGGCAATCGGATGAGCGGTACGGCACCTTATAAGAGATGCACAGACATAAATTCATTTTCATTTCTATAGATGAACCTAATACTCAGAAGCAGTTTTTATGTATTTTAAAACCATATAAAATACGAGTGATTGACCCTTTTTAAATTTGTTGCCATATTTGAAACTTTGAAAAATAATTTTAAAAAAATTCTTGTATTTTAACTATAGGGATTTTAAGCAAAATACATAATATGCATTTGAAATATTTTAAAATGCTCTCAACTTTATATTGAAAAGCATGTTACTATTATCAGTGACCACTCTTGGTTGTACTTTAATTAAAACTATTTCTGATTTATTTTCATCAGAAGCAATCTATTTTCTTCAAAAGTAAATCTATTAATTATTTTATCATAGAAAAGGTCCTTTAACATAAAATCAATAAAATTCTTTCAATTTTTTGTACTAATTTTATATATGCATAGATAAAAACATATCTTTTTTTTTTCAACTGTGTTGCATGTTTTTAAGAGGAAATGATCTGAACAAAATTTAAGAATAAAGGAAATACAATGTATTCGAAATATTTTTTTCCTTATTTCAACTTGTACATAATAGGCTTTCTAGGAAATAATACGATTTTCAAAACAATTATTTACAACTATGTTCAAAACAATCCGAACGCAAAACTGCTTACATGTTTCGTATTTATTCTATAAAAACTTCTTCAGAATAGTTTTGACGCATAGTAGTCACAAAGTTGTTTCCTGATTACAAATTAATATTGCAAAAAAACCTTATAATTACTAAACATATGATTGTTTTGTTACATTGCAAAGACGATTATAACTTTTTAAATAAAATTACTTATGTCAATAAGCACTCTAGGTAGCTCTAAGAATGACATAGCAGCATTTTAATTTTCGTCAAATATTGTCCAACATTTCGGATGTCAAACTAGGTACAGCATATGTTATTCTTAGAGTAAATTTTTATTTCAATTTACGTTTCTAATACTTAATCCTTTATGTGACACGAAAACTCACAATGAGCAATAATGGATTATTTCAATTTTTGGCGTCAAAAAACACATCCGACTTTTTTTTATTTCTGTAACGCCAATTTGCGAGCAATAGAATGAAAATTCACTAACACAAGTTGCGCTGTCTATTGAACTATAAAAATGTTAATCCATAATAAACATTTTGCATATACAATGGTTCTATTGTAATAAAATTTTGTGATAATGAAAATACTTTATGATCACTCTTTATCTTCATAAAGAATTTAAAACATTTATTCTGATTTTCTCCTCTTTTTTGTTTCAGATGAAATTTTCTTCGTTTGCATGTAATATAAAAACAATTCTTCACATTTCCCTATATTAATCTATTTGTAGATTCAGGTAAAAATGTAATATGTTTATCCACGCGAAATTCAGACGTGTACACAAGAAACGCTCATCTATAGGTAATGATTGCACATGAAAGAAATGGTGCTCAATACGCATTTCATTCGTCGCTATGGTAACCAAACTCAAAATTATAATTAATAGTGTGTTTCTGAAATATGAATTGGACGCAGCTGTAGCATTGGGAAGCTACTGCCATTTCATGGATACAGAGTTCATTATTTCAACAACTGCATGTAATATTCATAGCAAATGATAACCAACTCTAGTGTTTTGTAGAATAAACCACTTAACAAGAAACAACTGTCATCCGTATATTATGAGAACCTACTGAAATCATTATCACAGTTTAGTTATACATGGCGTTTCACTTCAATATTCCAATCAAATATATAAATTTAATTGGAATATTACTTTAAATGAGACCATTATTTATCTTTTACGTAATTACTTTCGTTGAATATACTACTAAAAAGCTATGAATATTATGTAGTTACTATGTGGTAATGGTTATAGTTACTCAAATATTTTTATAATCGAATAATTTAAAAAAAACTGCTCCACCTGAGCCCAAAATTGATTAAATTTAGAAACTGTGTATGCGCTTCCTCAAATCAATGGCATCGCTAATTAAAAGATTCCGTTGATTGCTGCATTTAATTCGAAGAAACAAATAAATGGGTCTAAAATTATGTAAAATATTAATATTCTAACTTTATAACTCGGCAAGATTTATAGACTCAAAAGACTTCTTTTATGTTCTTGTATACGATATATGGAGAAAGTAGAGTAATCGTTTGAAAATCCGAACTCAAAACTTTTACTAATATTCAAGTTTGAATCTTCTTGAATCCGAAATTCAATCAATCTGTTTTCAGTTTGAAGAATAACTTAATATCCCTTTGAACTAGACAGTAGAATTTGGTATATTTATGCTAGACCACATTTTGAATGGAATGCCTTCACAGGAAATATATTTATGTGATTGGTCTTAGTACAGTTATTGTGTACAAAAAAATTCAATAATTGCGAAACGTAAAAATCTCAATAGATAAAATTTGGTCATCAGGTTTAGCAATTAAAAAGCAGATTCTTAATGCTCCTGATAGGGTAGGATCATTTTGTGAAAGGGCAAATATGTTGCATTTCCACGAGTATGTGAAGGAAATTAATGCAGAGCTTTAAGGTAATGAAATTTTTTGTATGATCTTATGATTACAACGGTATTTTGGCTAGTATATAAGCAAATATATAAGTTCTAATTCCTTACAATATCGAACTTTCTACCAGCATATGTGAAATTATTCTTCAACAAATTATTTCTTAGTAAAGAAGTAACTCCATTAATTTCTTACTTGCTTATTTATGACTTTCCGTTAAAAAGAGTTTAGATAGGTCCTATCTTCCCTGAATAGCTCAAAATCGAAACATTAAAGGATTTATTGAATGTAGATGTTTAATTATGCATATACTTCTTCTCCGATAAAAAATTGCTTAAAATACATTATAAATTTTTAAAATATATAATTTTTCAATAATATTAATTATTGAAAAAGTTTTGTAAACTTTTAAACTATTTCTAAAATTGTTTAAAAAGTAATCGCAAATACCCCAGTGAAACGGAAAATTTTAGTTTATATTAATGTGGCCTTAGAATATCTTCTGCAATGCTGCCTAATATGCAAAGTTAAAAAATATATTTTAAAATCGGGATATTACCGAACAACAAAATCAAATCCAAATTTGCTTGAACTATTTATGAGATAGTTAATAAAGCTTCCGAAATAATTTGAATGGAACCTTTTTTATAAAATGGCAAGATGAATTCAATTAAAGAATGAAACATATTGACATTTTAATGCGATGAAACACATTTTTCATTGGATAAACATTTAAAGTAACTTTTTGCCACCGTCCATCCATTAAATTCAGCTTATTCTTTTGTGACAAATTTGCAAAGTTAACCGATCTAGGAAATGTAAAACTATTGTATTCCCATTTGCACCTCTTATCTCTCATTGGCTCATTTGTTTACCAATACTGCTGTCACGCATTTTCCCTTTACTCATTTATTAATTCAGATATCTATTTCCTCCGTTTAGTAATTTGTGTCCCAGTTAAACATTCATAATAATTGCTTCTAAATGATGTATTCAATAAGGCATTAACAAAATTTTGCAAATTCATTCATTATTCAAAATAGTTTTTGTTAGAAAAATGTTTTGATATTAAATTTATTCAATGCATTTTACTCAACGTTTTATTTACCTTACCATTTACAACATGTTATTTGCCTTATTATTTATCGCCTTATTTACTTCATCATTCACACTAATTATATTTTAAGTATTTGAGTAAAACTCTAAAAATATTTTTATTACGTATATTGTTAAATCTATTCTTTTAGTTAATACGTTATATCTATGAAATGGAAACTAATGTGGATGTATAAGTAAAAATATCAGAATCATATTATTAAATTAATATAGTAATTCAAATTGTAGATAAAATTTTCAACCATTAATGCAATTTGTACGCCCTTATGCTCGTAGACAGATAGACAAACTTTAAATATATATTTTTATAGATACATTTTTATTGTGAGAAAAAAGCAATTAGCGAACGATCCTAGGAATTTTTTCATTTCTTTGTTGATTAATTTTTGACATGCAGTTAGTACCAGAAAAATAATAAGCATTTCTGATTTTTTTTTGATCGATCAAACCTGAACTTTTCAGCCTGTATCATATGCCAAATTCTGAAAACTGACAATGGTCTATATATATTTTGGAAAGTAAATCTGTATACCAAAATTCATCTAGATTCTATAAATTGTGTAGGGTACTTTTCCGTTATAAGAGCGCAAGATGTTGCCAAAGTGAGACAAACGCAAGTTAAATCACCAAGCGAAACAAATGACAAAAAAAAATGTCGCCAATACGAATAAAACCCGAGCAAAGTCGCCAAATGGAACTACATGAAATGCGACGTAATTTTGCTTTTTTTTGCAAATTTTTACTTTTTCCTACTAACAATTATTTGGCGATTTTTTGGTTGTGCCTGTATAACGGAAAAGTATCTTTGTACCTATATTTATTTGCACTCATATAGCCAGATTTCTTTTGTATAGATTTCGCTCGAAATAAGACAGCAATCTTCAAATTTAGTTTGAAGTCCATATAGGAAATTTTATACGTCTAACTCAAGTTTTGAGTTGTTGTTCCCAGAGAAACAAGCTGAGATAATCATTCTGGACATTCGTCTGAAATTTCAAAGACAAATATGTTAGCAGTTACGATACCTTTCTTTTGTATGCTCCATATAAGAAAAAACGAAAAAAAATCTTCAAATTTATTAAAATTTTTAGATATTAATTATTTTTTACTTAGGGACTAGCCTATGGGAATTTTAATAAATGTTTATCGTTTCTTTGCTGAATAAGTTCTAGAAGGGAAAAATTAATTTCTGATAATTTGCTTTTATTTAATATAAAATAGAAGGAAAGGAAATTAAGAAAGAAGTTCTTGTGACCTTTTTCATCAAGTGTTCAACAAGAGTTTATAGTTTCCTATAACTCCAAATTTTGACACTTATCTTCAACGTCATTCAGCTAAGCAACGTGTCTACAGTTTTGAGCTCTGGGATAAATACATAGACAAAACAATTATTTATTAATTTAGACTGAATGAATGTCAAGTTAAGTTGATTTGATAAAAATCTGTTACATTCCATGAAAGTAATATTGTTTGTTTCCTGAAAATAAACGTATACCTAAATTTGGTTGCATCAAAGTTTTACATATTTTGATTGCATAACAAATATAATCTCAATGCAGTTTTTTAATTATCATGTTCACAAATAGATAGATATGCATAATTCCGGTGTTTTTTGGACTCATGGAGGTTTTAAACATGTAGAGTCACAAAAATATTCAAAGGTTTTGATATTTGTAATACTTTTCTCTTCATATTTCGTATATTATAAAGTTAAAATCT
Source organism: Argiope trifasciata (assembly GCA_026543055.1). NCBI lineage: Eukaryota > Metazoa > Arthropoda > Arachnida > Araneae > Araneidae > Argiope > Argiope trifasciata. The sequence goes on along the minus strand of JAPMOQ010045887.1, from coordinate 935,011 downwards.
AAATCACAATTAAAATTTTGAGCCCTAAATATCAATTACAACCTTCTCTGGTTACGTTTATATCTTACGGAATTTTCACAACACTTCAAAGTACAATTTTGATACGATTATTAATCAGTTAATTGCTGCATTAGCAACCGGATGTGCGTGCGACCTATTGATCGATTACAAACTCAGGTACCATAGATCAATGGAATTGAAATTTACAGCAAAAGGGAATTAGAGGGTGATATTTCTTAGATAAACGCATTTCAGAAAATGTCAAGAAACCCTACTACATCTTATTGCTTTCAAATATTATTAATTAAAATATAAATCCGAATGGGGAAATGAATATGACTGATATTTTGATGTGATTTACTTTATTTCAAGTCATTTTCAATCAAAATTCTAAGCAAATAACAAGTTTTAAATGATACTTTTCCCTTATACGGCCCCAACGGAAAAATCGCCCAAAAGTCGCCAAATAGTAATGAGTCGGGAAATGTGAAAAAAATGCAGAATTGTTTCAAATTTCACGTAGTCATACTTGGCGACTTTTTTCGCGTTTTGTTTATATTGGCGACATTTTTTTTTTTTTTTTTTTGCCATTCGCTTTGTTTGACGACTTGATTCACACTTGGCTCACATTGGCGATATCTTGCAAACGTATAACGGTAAAGTACCCTGTAAATATTATAAATGTGATATTTATTTGTGATATATCAAGAAATAGAAAATTATAAAATAATGTTTAATCTGCATGAGAAAAATGCATAAAATTTGAACAAATCTTAAATTTTTATGACTATTTGATAAATGAAGATATGCCTTTTAAATCCGTAATTTCATGAAGAAATTGAGATTCTTGCTTTTCATAATGCCACCAGATGTTGCTTATCAAAGTAAAATCTGTTGACTGACACAGAAATTAATGTGCATCACAGATCCTTTTATGCTCTAAATCTCTTACTTGAATCCACGGAATGCTCCTTCCTTATAAGACCTTCCCTAATAAAAATATATTAATTACAAAAGAACTAATAAATATATTACAGTATATATTTTTACTGTGTAATAGTCGTATTCTAAAATGTTTTCAACAGACAGCCCAACAAAATAAATTATAACAGTGCCAATAAATATACTTCCGACATTTTTTAATATGGAATAGCCATATCATTTTATTTTTAATTGATAGTGAAACAAAATTAATTACAATAGTGCCAATAAATGTACCATTGTACATTCTTTTATTGTGGAATAGTCATATGCTTACTTTTTTTAGATTAATAGATAGCGCAATAAACTAAAGAATTGAAAGGTTGCTGCTAAAACGAGGTAGTTCCGATTATTCAAATTTGCAGAAAACCGTAAAAAACGTTTGAAAATTCTGAATTCTAATGTGAAAGATAGCTCCAACAAACGAGTAACGCGAGAATCAACGATTGACACAACATCTCTTTGGTAGCAAATGAAAAAAGATGAAAAAGGTTTTTTTAACCTCATGATTTTGCTTGTAACTCTAAATTTTACGAAGCTCTAACTCTTTTAAAAGCAATTACAACTGAAATATATTTTAAGGGGCACATTATTACATCGATTGAATATATTGGCGCATTCCAAGCTATGAGCACACTTATCATGTCTAGTGTGAAAATCAAAATGTTGGACAATTCTTGACTAAATTAGGAGTATTGTTTTGCCACTTTCCTACCAAAGGTACTCACATTGAAATGCATTTAAAAAATCAAAAATTTGATAAATATCTTTTTAATATATCGAAACTGTCATACAATAAATTATAACATTTTTTTAAGAGAAAAAGGCATGACCACTTTGTATATTCTTGCCATTTTGCATAGAAAGGAATAAATAATAAATTCTTTTTCGTGAAACGCATTTTATGGGTCACTCAATTTACAATGTAACTCAGCAAATTGTTTCTCAAGCGTCGTGATAATACGATAAATTAAATAAAACAATGAAGGGTCAATTCACAAATATCCAAACATCGTCTTCCATTAAGAAGTACAAACAAGGTTTAACATTACACGCCGCACCAGTGGGACCGTGACACTCCATTCTGTATTGATCAGAAGTGGCAAAAAGTAGAGTGGAAGGTTCAATATCCGACAATCCTTAGTTTTCAGCCAACTTATTTCAATCGTGTCATTTATAATGGGTACTCAGTGAGTGCGGATGGATTATAAATAAGCTAGTGGGAGGCAGAAGTCTTGTGTATTCTAACAAAGATTCGCGGAGCGGGGTTAGAGGGAAGTTGGCCCAGAATTCTCAAAAATGGACTAAATGATCCCCTAAATGGATCCTCATTTAAGAATATTATTCGATTTTTTTTTTTTTTCATTTATAAATTCCGTGAAACTTTTCTTCCGATTATTTCTATTCTCCACCAGGATCATGAAGCAAAGAAAGGTGCAAAGTATCACAGTTCAATGGTGTGGCTTGCATTATTCCATTGACGTATAACGAAGTGATTGTGAATGACCTCCGTAAGAGAATAATATAACCTTCGCATCATTTCTGATTGGGAAGATTTATCCAACAGAAGCGCAAGATCAATCTTTCCAATCAGATATGATTTGAAATGTAAGATCAGCGTTTCTTACAAATATCCTAACGAAATGTAGATGAATTCCCTGATGAGGAGATCAAGCGCTTGATTACAGCATTGTTGGAATAAATTGAATATCGTGCGAACATTTTAAAGTTTATATTTATGTTATTGTCTTATCGAGTTTATCGCATCCTTTCAGGAAGTGCGAACTGCAACACCATCTGGCGGTGTAAACTGAAAGTTATGTAGCAAGTAAAATATATTTCCTTAAAAAAGATTTTCTGTCCACAATCTACTACCTTTTTTCTGTAATTACATATTCAACATACTTACATATTTAACGTGATTTTTTCAAATGGATTCTACTCTGTATGTTATGAGAGCAACACAATGATGATCTTTCATCATTGTGTTGTCATGTTTCATCATTGCAACTATTTGAATATAGAAGAAACAAATTTGGCAAGGAGTAACTTCTTGAAAGTATTGGCTCCTCTCCTAAAAATAGGTTTCGGTACATTTCCGCTATTATGGGTGCAAGATGTCGCCAATATGAGAAAAACGCAAGTCAAGTAGTCAAGCAAAGAGAGTGGATAAACAAATGTAATGAATTTGAACAAAACGCAAACAAAGTCGCCAAGTGAATAACGTGAATTTTACAGATGTAAACGTTAAATTTGGCGTAATTTTGTATTATTGAGGCTTTTTCGTTGCGTCCGTAAAGGAAAAGTTCCTAGGTTTCTAAAACTTTCATAAAATTTGTAGTCAGAAATTAATCAAAATTTTGTCATTTTCCTCAATAACTTCAATTATTAAATAAGTTATTAATTAGTATTATCTATAAAAATATTTTTAAATACAAAAATAATCTTTTCAGTAAAACGAATTTTATCCTCACCCTATTCTATACTATTAAACGTTTTAAATTTTTAGCTCTCTTTACAAATCTGCTTTTCATAGTTTTGAATTATTAGATCTTTATCCATATTGATTTCATCGATATTAAATGCATCTTTTGCATGATTGTCATCGGTATTGTATAATTCATTATAACCTTAAAAAATAGAACAAAGAGAGCTTCACTTATGTTAAGAATTCTCATGCAATGATAATTCGAGAGAATGATAATGAATCCCATTTAGATTTCACTAACAAGTTTCTCCGAATTTCTGAAAGTCACTATGTAAATAATAAAAGAAAATAATCAATTAATCAAACATGTATTATCTACCATAGTTAGGATACTTCATTCTTTAAAATGCGCAGATGACTTAGTAAATGAATTAAATTCCAGGAAATCCAGTTTATTTCGAGAACTGTTGCTTTAACTAGTAAGTAAACATCATTATAAATTATTTAGCAAGAAGTTTTAGTTCTGAAGCAAAATCTCTTCTACCTTAATTCTTTCGGTCCGATCTTTCTTTGAAATTGATGAAAAGGGTAAGCCAAATGACGGGAAGAGAAAAACAGTTTCCTTTTATATGTTGTTTAAAGAGAAAGAAAAAAAAGATGGTAAAGAAGGTTAAATTAAATTTACAGGAATGAAATTTTAAGCTTTTTGTGGAATACTCGTTAACGGGGCATTCATAGAGACATTTATTTACCAGATGGATTCAAACAAAAAGGAAATAATTGATCTCAGGCTTCTTTTGGTTTTTTCTAAGGCTGTTTATTACGTGGATGTTTACCGTTTCTAAAATATTCAATCATAAAATTTAGAAAAAAGGATTAAAACCCAAATACACCTTAAAAAAGTCTGAACCTCTAAAATGTTTGCATATACATCATAGTTTGCAAGGGTATATCTTTAATTGCTTCATCCACGATCTGAGAAGATGAATTAATTTGTTTAGGTCTTTTTTGTCCGTATTCCTCTTTCTAAAAGAAAATTGTGTTTCCAGTAAATAAAAATAAGAAGCATAATTCCATTTGCTTCTAATTATTATTCAGGGTTATTTTTTCTCTACTTCAATCACTGTTGGAAAGCCATGTAGATTTAGCAACTTCTTAGACTTGTGAAACATATGTAAGATGGTAACTAGTAAGCAGTTTAATAGGGAACTTTCAAACTTCGTAGGGCTATAGAAAGAGGATTTTCTTTCTTTTTTCTTTCAAATAAACAGTCATGATCCACCCTTTCCTTTATTCCTATATAATAATAAAGAGTGGTGCGTAAGTGCCAGAGCTCTTGATGGTACAGGTCGATGTATATCTTGGCAGATAAAAAAATGTGCATCCATTACGATTTTTTGTAAATTTTTATGTAATTACAAATTAAGCTGAAATGTGTTCTCCCTCGATACTTCAGAAAATGCAGTTCCGCAATAATAGATTTTACATAGTTTCAAAATTTTAAAAATTCTCCTTTTAATAATTCCAACTTAAAACTCGTTCAACCATTTTCTAAATTATGTCAAAAATATTTTTTGTCTTATACCCAGTAATAGATTACAATATTACCTTGAGAATTAAACCATTTTCATAGTTTCATCAAATATTTGATCGTGGGATTATTTTCCATTATTTAAAATGAAAGATTAAGGATTTTATATGATATCTTTATAATTTATTAGGTGAATAAAAAATGAAATTTAGAATACACATCACTCTACGAAGTAATAGGATTGGTAAACCTTAGAAAGATTCATCTGTGCAATACACAGCATAAATAGTCTAAATATGATACCAAAAGTTTAAGGTCTGACATTTTCACATAATAATAGAAATGAAGTTATATCTAAATTATATAATTGAAATCAAGTATAACCAATATCAAAGGAGAACCAGTTTATCTATAAAAACTGCTGCTTGTGTTTCGGGAATCGCAATCACACTAAATATGGAAACTCTCATAACTGTAATTTCATATTTGCATTTTGCAAACTTGGAAGTACTGAAACTTTCCTACCGTTTTGTTATTAGATATTTCATTGAAAGGTATCATTTTTTAAGAAGACATAGTAATACTGTCATCCTTCCACATAACACTGCATTATGTTGTTGTGACTTATCCCACCTGGTGGACAGTAACATCAAACAAGATCCTTGAGCCCGAATGCCTTCAAAAAATGTAGCACTGCCTTAGGACTCGAGAACAGCTGGTTTTTATTGAAACTGATGCAGGTAAAAACGTGGGCAGGAACAGTTTGTGTCGCATTACATTTTGAGTCCATGGGATACACTTTGTGGCCCGTCACATGACGTTGTAGACGAGTGCGTCCACTTCGAAATATGACGTCTGATCTCGCCTGTAGCCAACTCCAATTAAAACAGCACCAGGGCAACTTTTCGCATACCATTCATGCACGAGGCCCTCCTCTAAGAAGAACAGAGATCTTGTAAAGACCCTGGTAGAGATTTCTGAAAAAGTAAGCCATGACAATGCCCACGAGCAATATCCTTATGGCTGCCCTCTCAGGCCAGACCATCAACAATTTCATTTCCGAGCACATTTATATGTGAAGGAACCCACTGAAAGGTGATCTTAACATTGGCAATCCAGTTGGACGATGTTCCTAGTCGTGCTGTCCCCATGCCGCAGATAATTAGATAAATGCTAAATGGAACTTCGGTAATGTTAAATTATTGTTGTATGTATCATTCTGAGCTCCTTTCAAAATGAATAAGGTTAACTATTAACTGAATTGAAATACTTTTTAATTCATCAATTCTGTATAGTTTTTAAGTACAAGAATTTCCATTAGTCTTATTATGCTTATATAATATAGGTAATTTAAGCATTTATGCTACACTTTACTCAAATGGTATCTCTTATTCTATATTAGAAAATATCCTTGCTATGAAATTACTTCCATTTTCATTACTTCTAGAAAAACCTCATGATAGAAACTAAGATATTGTTTTGAATCTGTGATGCTACTTCCCAGCATAGAGGGCTCTATCACCGAAAATAAGGATTTACAGTACTCTGAATCGGATGCTGCCTGATCCTCTTAGCCAATGATCCAAGAGCTTTCAAACAAACTTGGCAACCCTGTGGTAATTTGGCTTCGAATTTCGTGACATTGGAAAAAAAATGGATAATTCTCGAAACTTCGAAAATTTTCCTAATTCGGCCATTAGAAACCGAGATACGTCTAGGTTCTAGCCCCGTCTCCTGGGCACTATAAAGGACGGCAGTCTCGAGCTGCCAGCTTTAGTAGTTGAAACCTACGGCAAGTAATGAGTCTTCCAAAGGATAACCAAGTAGCGGCGGAGTCAAGCTAGTGCTGAACAGATCTGTGTGCCTTGTTGTCTATTGAGAAAGCAGCGTCGAATCCTATCGTTGTTGCGTCTTGTATCGTGTCGTCGTGAATGGAGCTGTCGCAAATTGAACTGGTGAGTCGGTAACTACAGAAAGAAGAGATAAAAAAACAATTTCAGCTATCTGCAGAGACCGTAGAGCAAAGCACCGATGATCCCTTCCCCTGCTGAATCCTGTCTTGTGAACTGGGGACGTTGTTACTATTGCATTTCTATTTGTGGGCCACTGTGTGCTGTAGAGTATTACTGTGTCTTCGTCTTCACTGTTCATATTAGTCGACTGTAAACAGTTGTCGTCTTTGTGCTGTCCTGTCTTCCTTAAATAAACGTCGCCCTTGTTTGTCTACTGAATCCTTCTGATTGTGTTAATCTCACACCATACACCCCTCTGAAATGAGCCCGATGGATCGGAAATTCCGTAACAATATTATTTCCCTTGAGAAACCAAATTGTTCATATTATAAATTTCAGGGTAAGAAAGAACATTTTTAAAAAAAAGTTAATGGAAATAAAATTTAATAGGATAACAAATGAATAGCTTGGTTTTCTTACAAACAAGCTCTTTCTTGTTTACAAACAAACTTTCAACATAATTAACATTCGACACATAATCTTATTTCTGATTCTCGATGGAAATAGTATCACAACGAAATTTATTTCTCTTTCAATTAAAATGTGCAGATCCTAACAATTTTATTTATGTAATCAAACTTTTCATAAATTAATTTTAAATGTTTAATGAGTTCAGTTTTTTAATATATTTAATAAAAATATTACAAATTGATGACTGCTTTTTCCCTTGTGATTTTGCAATATTTACCTTTACTGAAATTCTGGTGCAGTAAACTATGTTTTTTTTTTCCTGCTCTATTTTTCTAAATGAGAAAAAAATTGAGAACTCTACATTTTTCAATATCAATTATTTTATTTCATATAACTCTAATGAATAGTTAAACCCTCCTTTTATTAAATGAGTGGTAATAAGCATAATAATAATCAAAAATATTTCTCCAGAATAAGCATATAATCAACGACGATAATTGGCAACAGTTATTTTGATGATAAATATTTTCATGTTTTTTATGTGAAACTTTCTGACATTTGTTTAGTTGCAGTTTTATTCAAAGAAGTGAAACTAAAAGTACTTTAAGCAGTTTTTTTATTACTTACATCGGTTATTTGCAAGTTAAGTTGTTCGGTCAGTATTTCTTGAATCTTTACAACATAACGATTACTAATATGATCTAATTTTTATTTTGACAGGTGTTTTCCTCCTAAGAAGAAGGACAATTACCCCAGACGCCTTGTATTGTGGCCTACTTAAATTCATGATTTTAGATTTTTAAAACCTATATTTTCCTTCTATTTTAATATCACTTATTAACATATATATTTCCATAACAAGTCCATAAACAAGATAATGTACTACGTATGCAATTATGTTTATTATTTTATGACAAATTAAAAAAAGGTATTTTTAAAAATTTACCATATGATCTATATAATTTGTACTTTTCAAATAAAAAGTAGTTAATTAATAATTATTTAATATATGCTGAAAAAAATATAGAAAAAACATGATGATACTCCAAGGAATAAAAAATATGATGCTGAAAAAAGAATATGAAAATATTGATTTCCCTTGTTTTCAATGAAAAAAAGAAGTATTATAAATAATGAGAGTAACATCATGAATAATCTATTACTTATTTTTTAAAAATTTCAATATTCTGATTGGTTACGTTGAAGGCGCGAGAGATTGTTGGAGTTGACGATAGTTAATTGAAGCTGATAAGATTAAAGAGAGCCGATTTGACTAAATCCAAATTTGGCTTAATGTGAAATGTTTAACAATTTACAATTGCCAAGAATCAAATAAAATTTTTACTCCAAAAATCACAACTCTATGTATATTTTTTAAGAAAGCATGTGTGTTTTGTTCGAAATAAGTATTCTATTTTCCACTTCTAAATTGAGCGATTCATTCATATTAATTTTTAAATAAGTTTAGGCGTGTAACATAATTTATTTCTACTACTCATAGTTTTCAATTATTTCTATTTTATCAAGAATCATTTTCTAATTTTATGCTCAAAATAAGTGATAGAAAAATTATAATTTACTCCAAAGTAAGAGGATTAAATATCTATGCCATTTTATATCTTACTAGCTGGTGCCCGACTCGTTGTTGTTGAAAATAAAATTAAGGGAAATCAATCAATAATTTGGCAATGTATTCCCGAAATAAGACGAAAGGTGCGACACCATATAATATACGAATAAATAACTATGCATTTATATGTATCATATTTGTGTATTCCTTTAGAATTATAAAACTTGGTGTTTCTTCAGAACGGTAATGAAAGAAACTATTTATTGTATCTCGTGATACGTTTCATATTTGTTCAGAATTATCCAATTTAATTTTAGAAAATGTGATTTAAATATTTACTTTCAATATTGATTAAACACAGAAAATATATTCATACCATAAAATTGTTAATATAGTTGAAAAGATAATTTATGAAAATGAAGATAGCATAAAGTTATTTGTATTACAATATGTTATAAAGTAACTACAAAAAAAAATGCTAAAATTTAATTAATTTTTAATTAAAATTAAAACCTTAAGCTTTGATCTCCCATAATCTATAATAAAGTTATTACCTCTAAGAATGACTTGCATGACATTTGCGTACTATAGCTACAAAATATGAACCTTCAACTTGGATTTAGCATTTCTACAGAATCTATTGTCTCACCGATGAGTTATTTAGAGATTAAACCTTGGTAAAGAGATGCGGTTGGGATTGAATTTTTTTTTTTTGAAATTTAAGATGATTATACTATTTTTATAACCATCCTGTATGTGTAAACAATAAGCTGACCAAGTTTCATCGCAATCGTATGAGTGATTTAGGAAAGAATAAGAGTTATACCGACAAACATTCATTTTTATTTATATAGATATCATATGATTGATGGTTTTCTTAAATCATAAAATTCAGTGCTAAAAGATATTTGAAAACAGACGATAAAATAAATTCTGAAACAATAAGCAGTAGGCTTTTATTAAAAGATTATTTTCCTCAAATTAGTCCCTTAATGCAATTATAATCCCAAATATTTGAACAAGTGTTTTCAATTCCCTTGCATTCTCCATCGTAATTATGTAAATACTCGAAATATTCTGAATTTGCTGTAACTAAAACTGTTTAATTAATAAAATTAATTTAGTAGAAATACATTATTTAATGAGCTTACCAGCATTTTGTTACACGCACACATTAATAATATGCTTATTTGTCTTATTAGATAATTTTAAATTGAAGAAAATTATAACTTTTTCAAGATTCAAATCTAATTATTCCAGATGATTACACTTATTTTTTTAGATTCTGCACTTCCTTTTAAACCTAAATTCAACCTTTTCACTAAAGAGAAAAAATTCAACTGTTTCAATATATATCGTATTTTTATTCGATATTTATCTAAGAGAAGTCATACCAATATCAATTTAGAATTAAAAACCACATAAGATTATCAATTTTAAAGCGACCCGTATTATGAAACATTTATCTATACGTTTCAAAAAGTTGGACCTCAAAATTACAAAATTAATTTCTTTTATATTAAACATAATTGATTTTCATTTCCTTACTTAATGATTTGCAGGGATTATTTCAAAATAAACCAAAACGAATATTAAAATAATATAAATTATTCTATCGCAAAATATGAATATTTTAGTTTTAAAAAAATTCAAAAATACAAGTTCAAAAAGAGAAAATATTGTATTTATATTATTTTAAGCATTTTAACTTTAATTTATGATTATTATTTTTATTGGTATATAGAAAATGTTTTTGGACATATTATAAAAATTTAATTATTTATTTCCTCCAAAAAATAAATTGCTTGAAAATAACAGCTAATGATGTAATAGTTTACGGCAACCTTTGGAAAACGCATCTGCTTTCAAAGATGCATACATAATAATAATAATGTAATATTGGTAAAAGCAGGTAAAAATATATGCGTTTAAAAGATGTTGATGAGTATTGTCATTTATGCTTTATTAATTGGCTACGCATTTTAGAATTTCAATTATTTGTTGCCTTCAATTACTTAAAAATATCCTAACGAAAACAACATCAGGGTCTCACATGATACAATATTATTCTAAATATGGCGATGAAAATTGGCTTTATATTTACAAAAAAGCTATATCCTATTGTTAAATTATTAACAAAATCCTGTTACACTATTAGGAAAAATCTACGTATTTTATTTATCTATCCTATTGATTTCTTTCATTATATAAATCACGCAACGAGGCATTATATCGAAAATTTCTTAGAAATAACTTAACGTTGTGGGACTTATTTTGACTGGTTTTAGCTATTTCTTTACGTATACGATAAAATTAAAATTAATTTGTGATTAACGAGGATTTCTTTAAGAGTACAGGAAATTGGAAAATGCATGCATCGTGAACAGCATACAAATCATTATATCGAGATACATTATTTCAAATTAATTTTAATAATGAAAATTTCCTTTTTCTAAAAATGTATGTTTTGTGAATATAATCATTTTTTTATTATAAGTTGCAATTTTCCATTTTTTAATTGTTTATTCAAAATAGATAGTTTTAATTCTAAGCATGTCTATAAAACATTTTAAAGTAAAATTTATGAAAAATAAGTTGTTATTTATATTTTTTCATAAACTATCCCAATTATACTATTTTTTGTGAAAACGCAATAAAAACAAATCTGAAGAGTTATAGCTGAACTTTACTTCTTCTTTTAAAATTAAATAAATTCAATAAATCATCAATTAAAAATAGTAATTATATATTAGAGCATTATAAATTATAATGTATAATAGCTAAAGCTGACAATTATGGGCATAACAAATAAAATATCAGAATTTCTGTAACATTTCTTGTATACGAATTTAATTGTCCTGTTTCCAAAGTTTTCTTATCTATGATTAAAATATAGTTTTAAGCTCCAACCCAAAACATCATATGAAATTTTTAGCAAATTAGAACTTCATTATTTTATTTTTTAGGTTTATATAATAAATTATTTCATAAAATTGTTATGTAATATTGTGAATTTATATAATAATAATTATTATTAAATTCATTTTTTCACTATATAACAGCAATAACATAAGCAAAAATGTATTTAATATTAATATTGATTACTTGCGTATAATCTCATTAATTAAAAAGATGCGAAAAATTTTTGTAAAATAAGTATAAAATTAAAGTCACTTAACAGATTATTAGTTGAATTTTAAAGCTAGAAAAAAGTTATACAATATTGTGGTCTGAAGTTACAAAAAAAGGTTTAAAATAATGATTTAATTCAGACAAAAAGATAATTAAAATTGTGAAAAAATCCTGTTTATTTAGCACTTAGGATCCAGAAAATGATTAAGTTAAAATAATTTTTAGGTATACATTGCTGCCTTGTAAAATATTTTGAGCGAAATTTTTATCACTCATATCCTTTTATGTTTTTTTTCTGAATATGCATCTCTATTTATTAATAAAGTCTTTGAATTAAAACATTATTATTATGCTTATAAAAAAAAGAAAATCCCTTATTTTTATATTTGTTTCAAAATAAATACAAAGTTATAAAATTATTTTTTTAAATTTCATTCTTATAATTTCATTGTTTTCTTAGTATCAACAAGAAAATATGTTATCATTATATTACTATGAAATAATTTTTTTCTCTGAAAAAAATTTATGCTCTTTTTATAATCAAACTGAAAACTATAAGTAAAATTAAGAAAATCGATTTAATAGCACTATTAACTATTACAAATTTTCGGTTGCATAACAATGTGAAAATATTCTAAACTATTCTCCATAGAAGACATTAACGAAACCGTGCGTAAAATGGAATTATTTAATAGGTTTATAATTAACTAACAGCAACGTAATTAACCTAAGCTTAATAAATTTGAGCAAAATTTTACTCTAGTCAGTTTAAGGCCTTAATATGAGCTGAAATATTAAATTTTTGAAAGTAAAAAGAATTATTAGGCTGTATTCTCCTGAAGAAAATATCCAATCAATATAATCATAAAAAAACCCTTTCTCTCACTCATTTTGCTAGTGAGATTTCAATATTCAATAGAAATAATTTTAAACACTAGTACATTAATAATAATTTCATTATTGAAAAATATCTTACTTTGTATACTATAATTACAATGAATAAGCAGAATTAATAAAATTTAGTTTTTAAATACTGTTTCAAGTCTATTTAAAAACATTTAATTCATTGTTGTTTTAAGTTTTTAATTAAATATGATATGCTAGCTGACATCTGGCGCGTTGCTGCCTCAGAAGAAATGAATTTGGAAACATCGTTTGCAATTTGAAATAGTTATCTTGTTTAATTAAGAATGATAAGAAGAATGATATTTTCTTTTCGGCAATGAATACTTTCATTGAAATTGAAGGATATATCAAGGAGAAGCATCAATAGCATTTATTCAATTTTTATTATTCTATTCTACAAACAAAAATTAGTTTTTGCTTATTAGATTTGAGTGCTCTTTTAGAATTCTAAAGCTCAGTGTACTTTTAGAATGGTGATAAATTTTGGTGTTTTTTTCTGAATGGTGATAAAGGAAACTATTTATTGTATCCGTGATTCATTTGATATTCGTTCAGAGTTTTCAAGTTCACTGTTAGAAAACGGAATCAAAATAATTTAAAGACGCAAAGAAAAAGATCCTTTTTTTGAAAACTAAGATGGTGCAAAATTATTTGTACTATAAAATTTTCTGTAAAAAACAATAAAAGTTTATTAAATGTTTAGTTAAAATTTCAACCTACAGAATTGATTTCCCTAAACTTTCTCGCACTCTCTTTAATAAAACTATTACCTCAACGAAAGACTTACATTGCATTTACATAGAATAGTGAGAAATACTAATGTCTGGCTTATATTTAGCATCAATATTGAATCCGATAGTCTTCTTGGCGAGTTATTTGATGGTTAATAGATGCTCTCCATTTGATGCATGGTTAACAGATGTAGTAAATAGATCTGATTTTTTATACTTTAGATTATTGTATGATGCCTATAACCTTCGCGTAAGTGCAAGAAAGAACTGTTCAAAGTTTCACCTGAATCGGATGAGCGCATAAGAGACATACACGCAAACATTCATTTGTATTTATAGAGATTACTCGATAGTACCGCGACTCTGTTCACGTGGAATTTTTGGTGTATAAGTACGAAAAACCAAATAATAATTCCAAATAAAAAAATATTCATCTAGGATTAACCTAAAAACTATACATTAAAAAGTAAAAGCATGTACGAAAAATATGTAACATAAATACAATTTTATAACAAAAACACTCAACTAATGTAAAAGCAATTTATTTACATTGTATACCCGAAATAAAACAAAACAGCACATCAAGTCGGTATTTCTTTAAAATCAGGTCAATCCATTTTATTTATGGATCGAGATTAAGATAGCTACAACAGTATTATATACATAATTTTTAAACTTTTAATTTAAATGAAAATACAATTGTCATTAAATTTTACTAGAGTGTCCTATTCCATATTACGTCCCATAAAGATGGGACGTAATATTTGCATTAGATATTTCTTTTTTATTTGCAATTTCATAAAATTGTTATTTTTTGGTTTCAAATGGCACATTTATTTTGTGTCTAAATCGAATTGCAGCCAAGTTGTGGCAAATTATTCGCATATAAGTAGTGCTTATTTATCAGCATTTAGAGACTTTAAATGTATTTTCTGAAAAATGAGTGTTTCCGTAATGCTGCTGTACGCGTAAAAGCTGCATGTTGAATTTTTTGTAAAAGAAAATCTTTTACAATTTGTTTGAGGCGTTCTTTTTTATCGTCCGTACCCCCCAGGTTTGGTCCATCCAACTACAATTTGCTCCTGTCGTTTAAAAATTGTCTCCAGAAACAATTTATTTCCTAAACTGAAAACAAAAGTCGTAGAATAATTTTCAAGTAAATTACAATTTCAATGAACGAATGTAGGATAGGATTTCCTAATTGAAGCAAGACATATAGAGCAATAAATGAGCCTTAAGCAACAGCTATCTTGCATTGCATTCCTATCAAAAAAGGGAAATAGATTTAGGTGACTCCATAATGATTTATTAAATATTTAGTTTATTCTTTACATTTTTATCTTCATATTTAATACTTTTATCTTTATATTTATCCTTTTAATTTTTATCCTTCTGTGTCTTCATATTTTCAGAAAGAAAAATATTTGTCTTTATTTACTATTCAAAACTAATACTTCTCATTTTAAATCTTTTGAATTAGAAGCAACAAGCTCAGATATTAAAACTGTCCTTACTTTAAATGAAATACGAGCAAAATCGAAATCAAAGCCAAGCAGAAAGCCACAAAGCAGCTATTAGAACAATACTTCAAAATTAAAACTCGCTTATGGTGTCAAAGAAAAGCAATATTAAGCGAAATTTTTGACAGCAAGACATATCACAGCGTGAAAAAATAATTGAGACGAAAAAAGGTGATCTTTCTTAATTAAATCTGATTTATGGAAACGTCATTAACGGAGGAAAAAAATTAAATGGATATTATTTTAAAAAATTAATATATTCCATAAGAATAATATATTAAATTCGGAAGAAATTACTTAAGAGGTCAAAAAGCTTATATTGTTCGATAATTTTTTGAAGAAATGTTTATTTTTTATCTGACAATTTTGAGTTAATTAAAAAAAACTGTTTATTATTTAAATAAGAGTAAGTTCAGACTTTTTAAATATTTTTGGAGTTTTTGTCCGAAGAAAGTATGATTGTGTTTGTGTGTGTGTGTGTGTGTGTGTGTGTGTGATGTTTAGGTTAATTGCAGCACATCCAGTGGAATGAATGATGATATTTTTATAGATTTATCTAGAAAAATTAAAGAACATGTCTTAGAAATAGCAAGATTCTCTGTATTTTAGAATAAAGGGATTTAATGTTTTCAAATTTCCCCTCATGCTTTCTAATAAAGGTATCATGCCAGAGAATGAGTGCGTTTTGCAATTTTACTGAATAAGTAGTGTCATCCTTGGCGAGTTTCTATGCTTTTAATTTCTGGCCTACGGTTCATTGCATCTGAAAATAGAACTTGCTTTTAAGACTCACTTTTTCCTAATTGATTAAAACAAAAATTTGATACAACACTTCTAATCACAAACTTTCGAATAAAATTTGATGAAATTAAGTCATTCTACTTAATTATTACATAAGCTTTTGAATTATCGCATTTATAAATTTTTGAAACTACAGACAGAGAGGAAACTATTCACTCCCTCAATGTCTTTCACTCGAAATTTGGAAGGTATCTACATTATAGGTGATATGTATAGGAACCGAATTTTATCTATAAAGCTCTCTTTATTTTATAGTTAATTGATATTTCAACAACTGGACAAACTCACTCTCAACAATTTTACTCAAAATGTGATAGAAGTCATCAAATTTGGTGCAAAGACAAGATAAATTTTACCCTTCTAGCTCAAAGTGCTTTTCAGTTATCTTTTCTGCATAGAGTTGAAAGGATATCCTTTCCAAAAATGCATTTTTTGAAATAGAGATCTAATTCGTGGAGATTCGTCAAAGTCTCGGGCTCTTTATTCGAGTTTTTGACAATTACCATACTTTTTTTGGCTACGAATGCAAGAAAATAAAAAAAAAATTAAAAAATTTACTTTCTTAGAGCAGATTTCAACATATATACTAAATATGTCGCAATATGCTAAATATTTGAAAATTAATAGCAATGTATGTTTAAACAACATAATACTGATACAGCTTATTTTGATTTAGTGGTGTCAAAGCTATGATATTATTTTTTAAATGTTATTATACCATAAAAAAGGATAACAAAAAAATGCATAGTAGTGTAATATCAGCAGAAAGGAAGGTAGTAGTCCACGTAAATAGACCCCGAGTTTGTCTTTTTTCCGATTCCTCAAAGCTCAATTATACTAGGATGTAAATATTTTGCAAAAATGATTGCTTTTCCTTGTTTATTTGGTGATTTTCGGATTATGCTAATGTCACCAAGTTTTATTCATGCATTCAAGATGCAGTTTGCATTATTTAGTTATTTATCGAGAGAACGGCAAAAATAAATACGAGAAATGAAAGTTTAATAGTGGCAACTCTTCATCTACATGGAATGCAAAAGCGATTCATGTACCCATGTTTTGCAATCCTTCAACACAGTCACTCGCATTGTGTACAACCCGTTCCCGACGATGTGGAAGTCTCAGAACACCTGTAGCAGCGCCTGTTCTGTTGATAGCTCGAATGGACCGACTTACCGCCGTCAGAATTTCTGGACGATCTGCAGTAGTGAACGGTATGCTTTAAGAGGATAGAATCATAATCGAGCAAGAGAATCGTCTAACTTTCCCATTGCTGGGATTCTGAAGAAATTTCGAATGTCGTGGTGACCCGTAATGACGCCATTCGTTTGATTGGTGTTTCAATTTTGGATGGTACGTTTTGGTGTAATGATAGTGTAATGATACTGCTGTGCACATCTAGTGTAATGATACTGCTGTACACATTTAGTGTAATGATACTGCTTTACACATCTAGTGTAATGATACTGCTGTGCTATCTCTGCTGCTTTACATTCAATTTTTATCCAACTTTATTGTTCTTGTTTTGAAAATATCCTGATAAATAAGAGATGAACCCTTGAAGATTACAGCATTCTGTAACCACGAGTATTTTTTACGATTACAATGTAGTGACGTAATATATTACATACTTTGCTTTATAATATAGTAAAGGAAATTAAGTATGCTTTTTTAACCTCTTTTACTGGTAGATCCTCCTATTGGAGTCAAATTTGGTACAGTTGAATTATTCTGACCCCAAGATTCAAACTAAATCGTATTGCATATCTGATTTACCATTTTCATATAGAAATGTATATTCGGACTAAAAATTTGTGACATTTATATCTTTACAAATATGCAATATTGTATCTCTGGGCAGCTCATCTCATAGGGAAACCTAGATATTCAGGGATAATATAAAGGATGTAATATCAATGGTGGAAGGCGTTGGCGGTGTTTTTAGAAATATATCTGGAGGCTCTAGTAAATGAAATTTAGTAATATATCTATTTGGATAAGAGATAAGTGACTCTTCTCAGAAGTTATGTATCTTGTTACGGTGACTATGTAAGTGGAGGTGCGTAGATTAACACGATTTTTTCTTTCTGAGTGAGTATCATAGAACTTGTTTCTCTGAATTGTAGCCCTAAGCTACTACGTAAATGATGATCTGCTAATTTGTAACTTATTTCCGCAAATACAGTTTGTATGAATGTTCCGACTTACATACTTACCATATAAATTCATGATTAACAATATCATTTTAATTTTTAATGAATTCTTAGGATTTTTTTAAGTGGTCTATCAGTCAGGGGATTTTCTAATCTCTTAACCGAGTAATTACATTCAACACGTTTAGTATTGAAATAATTCGTTATACCCAATTAACAAACAATTTGTCTATTCTATCCATTTAGAAGATTGAAAGCTTATCTGCATGAAAAATTTCCCCAAGTGACTGATAAACTATTGCGTAATCGAAAATCTGCTAAACACACAAAAACTTTCATTGGTGTAAATTGGAGTACTGCACATAAAAACAATTGTATTTCAGTGAATTAGTTAAATTTTTTAAAGCAAAAATACTAAATTTCGCTCTTGAAAAATTTTATTTCTATAGTGAGTTTATTTCTCTATTCCATTACCGAGATAGACGGATTGTAGATGCTCCAAATGCCGTGATTGTCTAGGTAATTCTCTCGAATGCAGAAGGTCAGGATTCAAACCTGTCAGGGAATTCTTAAAAGGCCCAATTGGTTGGTAGGTTGGTAGGGGACTCGCATCTCTGAGGTGGTGAGTTCGAATCCCGCCGTCCAAAGACCCTCCATGTGTGTGGTGTGGCATAAATCTGCCGTGGTCAAAAAGTCCTCCATGTCGAGGGTAGAAAGGCTTGTGACGCCTGAGTAGCTAAATCGTACTCATGACTCTAACTGCCGGTACTAAAAAAAGGATGCTCACCCGACTTAAATCACTGACAGATTACTGTCAGCAGGCTGGTAAAGTAACATAAATACCAACACAACCACAACGGATGGTATTTTGCCTTCTTATTTAGGTTGGCAGTTAAAAGTTTGCTTCAAAAGGCAGCTTAGTACTCATATTTATTGCATTTTGATATTATGTCACTTTGTTCCACAAGCATATGATTTGCAATCACACCATCTTTAAAAATTAAAATTCGGTCACTTAAAGGCAATATTAAATGACAAACATTTTTGATACCTGAAAATATCATAATGCAGAAATAATTTCTATGAAAACGTGAAAGGTTTTTCTTTTTAATTGTCAGATTTATGGAAACTTCATGATATTGAACTAGGGAAAGCAAAAAAAAAAAAAATGCGTTTCGAAAAATAACAAGAGGTTATTATTAGCATAGGAAGCCAAGGATATTTTTTTAGTGGGAGAACAAGAGTTTTTAGCCCTTCAATAATTTCTGGGTGAAGTTTTGATGAAAACCCGTGGTACCTTCCTTGTCATTTTTAATTATTCAGCAAATTTTTTCGATTAATATTCTTCCTCCAAAAAAACTGATTTCATAATTTGCATCATCCTAAATTCACTTGATTCACTAAACAAAAAGATATGAAATTATTTATTAAAGTATTTTTTATAAAGTTTGTCATTTCTCAATCGCAATTATTCCCCAAATCTCTGAATTTTAAATCATTCAAGAGAATATGAATTTCAGTTGATAACTATATTAAAAAGTCGGATTTCTCCGAAATTAGGAATTTTGTTTACAATATTCCTATTGTTAACAGGCTTCAATATAAAACCTTTAAAATTGTGTTCCGAAGTCTCTTTTTTAGGAATTACACTAATTTTTATATTTACATTTGCGTCATTTTAATGTTATTTTGCATTTTTGAATGTACAATCTTTCATTCTAATCATGACATATTTTTCTTCTTTCCTCATAAATTAAAACCTAATTCATATTTTTTATTCAAATTTGATACAATAAGAGAATATGATACAGAGGAAAACTACAAAACATATTCATTTAGAAATATTGTATAGATGTTTTTAGTTATTTATCATTTGAACACAGAATATTTAACGATTAGATAGAAATGCAGATATTTTTGGCTCAAAAATTAGATTTCATATTTCTTAAACTGTCAAACAAATGTTAAACTAATCGCTCTATAAACCTCTAGGATATATTTGCTTTATACTTATTTTTAGCCAAAGAAATGCCCTTCCTTTTTTTAAATGTCACTTAAATTATATATTAGATTCATCGATACATTTTTTTATATTTTTTCAGTATATATATATATATATATATATATATATATATATTCGAGTTCCGCTGTATGTTGCTGATAAACAAATCAATATCCAATTCTTTTGAAAACAAGGTTTTAGTGGCATTTCTTTAAAATTTCGTTTTTAGAAGAAATGTGTTTTTATTAGAAAAATTGTAAGACGTGCAAATGTTTATGTTTAATTATTTCTTTAAATTTTTGATTTTTACAAGAAATGTTTTTTTTTATTATTAAACTACAAAATGCCTATGTAAACTACAAAATGTTTAATCATTTCTTTAAATTTTTGTTTTTTACAAGAAAAGTTATTTTATTATTAAATTACAAAATGAGTAAATATTTCTGTTTAATAACTGAAGTTGAATATAGGACCTATAACGTTTAAATTTGCTTTCGATTTTTTTTTTAATATTAAACATATGTGTTTTACTTAGTTCAAAAGATATAATCAATATCTTGAAGGTCACTGCGGACTTTTTATTCAGAAATGCTTACATTAAAAATTATTTTCTTCAATACTATATTTTCAGATTTTACGCTCAGTTTTAAACAAAACAGTCTCACCGTATAAGTATGAACTTTCCCAGGTATGCTTATACACACATAATTAAAAAAAAGTCATGCAAAACAAAGCATTATTTTGGATACCTTTTCCACAGTTCGAAATAATATAACTTGAAATGAGTTTTTTTTTAAATGTCGTCTTTGGAGCTTAAAAAAATGAAAATTCCAGTAAATCTATTAAAATTTTTATCATTTTGCACATATATAAATTTACGTTCTTTGGGAGTAATTGGTATATCGTCAATGAATGCAAGCCTCTTACTTCTGAAAAACTTTACTCGCAAGCAAATTTTATCTTCTACAACTTACACTAAACATGTTTATTACCACATATTTTGAATAATGAAGAGAATTTTTTGACTTAAATATCCATAATTATAATATTAAATGTCTTATAAAATTGTGATAAGAAATTTTTAAGTTTAAAAGTTTCTTATTACGTTAGAATGAATCATATTTGACCAATTTTCGAAGGTCCTTGAGGTGTGTTTTTAAATATCTTTTGTAAAAATTATACAAAAAGAAAATTACTGTAATTGAAAAAAAAAAAATTTAACTTGTCTATTAAAGTCTATGTTAGAGAATACCTGAAAATTTTGGTGAGGCTCTTTTCGCTGGTTTTGCTCTTTTTTTATTTCACTGCAAAGTAATTTGTCTTTGGAAAAGAATAATGATTACTTTTATAAAATTTTCAAGATTGGCGAAACAAATGGACTCATATATAAAGGAATAATGAGATATAAAAGTAGTACTTAAATTAGACAAAATGAAATGCAAATTAAATCCTTATTATAAAAGAGCCAACACTAGAACGAGCTTTAAAGCTTTGCATTGTTAAAAAAATATCTTAAAGGTTCAAAAAGTGCAGGAAACTAAAAAACACAGCACCGTTGTAATCTTTATGAATGAAAAAAAAAATGAGTGCTTAATATTTTGAAGTTAATTTTTTTATCTCCAGAAAATATTTAGAGTTTTAATCATATATAAATAATATTATCATTCTTTGAGCTATTACTCTTGTATAATAAAGTATTAATATGATTTTAATAAAGAAATGTCGGATTAAATTTAAAAAAATGTAATAAAATCCAAAATTCTTTTTCAGACTATGTTAGCTTGATATTGCTTAAAATGTGGCTTGTCTACCTTTCTCTAGATTCATGTTGTATGCTTTTGTATTCTCTTTATATTGAATTTGGCATTTTACGATTTAAAGAAAGAATACAAAACTTAAAATCATCAGCATGTTTAAAAAAAGGAAATGCTCAAAAATATGTCAAAATTAGACAGATTATTCACATTAAATTAGTAACTTTATTATTACTTAATAATAAATTGAAAGAGAAATTAAATAGGTATTTTTTCGTAGTTGCAAAAATATTAAAGTATTCAACTTTTTTTTCACTGACTATTTTTCTTTCTTTTATTGTTATTACATATAAAAACTATTTATTGGGTAGGATTATAATGGAAAAGTACAGAACACATCATTTGGAATTTCCAATCAAAAACTAAATATTAGATTTTTTTAAATGGTGCAAATTTATTCTAATACAATAATGGGCTCTGTATTCTTCGAAAAGACATTATAATTTTGATTGAATTTTAGCAATTAAAATGTTAACATTCTTTAACCATCTTAAACACTTATAAGCCAAGAGTGTCAAATTTAGTAGTTCTGTGTTCAATGATTTGATCTGCATATCTTTTTGTAAGATTTTTACTTTCGTGTAAAAATAGCACCGGGAAAGTATAATCATCATTAAAAAATTCGAATTCAAGGTTTTGATGATTCTGCAATTTCCAAATTCCCCAAATTCGAAAATAAAAATGGAAAGTGTCCGTCTGTCAATTTGTATGTGACAAAGGTAACTCAAAACTGCTTTGAGCTAGACGACAGAAATTTGGCATAATACTTTATTACTTTTGTTACTTTAAATTTGTAGTATTCTATCAAATTTTGAACAAAATCCATTCTGTTTAAGTCTATCAGTCCGATTGTTCGAATATAAGTTACAAATATCTTCGAATATCTTACAAAACGAAGAGAATGGGTAGATAAAATTAGGTGCGCAGATTTAACATTTAAAGTGTAAACACCTATCAAATTATGAGCCAAATACAAAAAAGGGTTGACTGTCTCGCTGAAACACTTAACACTTACAAGTAGTAGAGAGAAGCTTATTTATCTGCAAGTGTAGTTTACAAGTGTAGCCAAATTTTTATTTTGATTGTTTGGGTAAAATGAGTCTAAAGCATAAATCCGTTTTTCAGATACTTTTAACCATTTGGAATTTTACCAAGGATTCTACGATATTTTAAATAAAAGCACTAAATCAATTAAAATATTGAACGTATTTAACAATAATGCTTTGGGGATAAAACTTTTAATATAGAATGTGCGAGAAAGTTTTAAGGAGATCACTTTTGTGGTTGTTCTATCATTTATGTGGCATAGCGTATGACAGAAATTATAGAAGATACGTCAGATTATAAGTATTATGATGTTACAAGTTAAAGTTCAATATTCAGTTATTGGAAATCAAGATATTGTTACCACCATAATAATTTATTTTTCATTATATGAATATATTGATTTTAGCAATAAATTTACCGACAATGTGCCTTTATAAAGTATAATGAAGACGTGGCATTTAAAATAAAGTCGTAAAAAATCTCAGTTAGAAACACAAAAATCACATACATGAGTTAGTGTGACAATTTTGTACTAAGGAAAAAGTAATGTTGAAAAGTTTATTTCATAGACAAATAATGTTGATCACTGTTGTTCCAATAATTGCTTTTCTTTAATTAAAACTACTAATTGAACAAACATAAGTTCTTTTTAATGATTTTTTTATATTACAGTTCAATTATGTTAACGCATAGATTTTTTTTCATAACTTTAAATGCTTTAAAGTAGTTTAATGTTATAGAAATTTCATACTGATTTTGAATTTGAAACGGAATTAGTTTCTGTTTTTTGAATAAAAATGCGAAAATCATGCATTGATTAAATACAATAACAATATATTTTGGTTGTTTGCAAATCCTCGCTTAGCTTTAAACACAGCAGGATATTGATAATTATTCTGAATAATATGATAATTCTTATAAATCTTTGTAAATAATTTTTAACATTACAATAACTGAATAATTTTTCAATTCTTCGCTTTATCAGTTATTTCAATCGAAAATGGCGTTTTTATCCAAATTTTTAGCATTTTAAAGTAATATTATGTTAAATTCAAAGCAATGAAAAATATAAATGCTGAAAATTTACAATGGTTTGAGGAAATATATTCTAAATAATGCTGTTCAATTGCGGTTTTGCATTATAAAAGTTGAATAGGTTTCTTTGTGTTATCATTTCATAAATAAGGTACTTTATAAAATAAAAATGAGAATTTCAGTCGAAAAAAAGTTGCAAATAAACTAATAATGTCCTTTTATACAGACGTTTCATAAAACTTAAAGTGCGTGACTCGTAATTCAAATATTTCGATAGCATTATCTATTCTGAATACTCTTTTTATTCGACATCTTTTGATAAAAATATTCCTTAGTTAACATTAAATTAACTACTCATCTAAATTCTCTGACCTAAAGATAGTATATGTATTCCCATGTATATTTTATAAAACAGTAATTTAATTAACCTTCTAATTCCCTATTCTAAAGATAAAGATAGATTAATATATTTTCTATAAGTCTGTAATTTAATTTATAATTCCAGAATACCATTGGTTTAAGGAATTATCAACAAAAACAAACTTATTAATGCAATCTATTAACATCATTTAACTGTTCTTTAAAGAAATATTCTATCTAAAGTAGATAGATTGAAATATAAAGCCTTCAGTCAATAGATATTTATTTTTTGAAAATCAGTCTGTCATTAATTAAAAATCTCCAATAACTTTAAGCAGCCAGAAAAAAAATCCATGATGGCAATTCGGCAGCATCCCATTCACTACACATCTGACATTAGTCTTTAAAGCTGTATACATTTCTTCCATAAGACAATAAATTTGTTCATAATTATAAAGTCACATAAATAATCCTGATAATTAATAAAATACGGATCTTTGATCATGAATTTGAAAATGATCTAATTTATTTTCAACTTGGCATCATAATTCAATTATTTAATGGAAGAAATATTTTACTATTATTTTATAATAAAAATAGTCTAATCTTCTATAAACATTAAATTTTATATTATGTATTATCTTAGCAGAAGAAACAAATCTTTCATTAAAACTGTCTTCAGCAATCAACAGGTGCGCTTGAATTATTTTTACATAGAATTTTAATTGAAATCTTGCCCATAAATTAATATTCTAATTTATATTAAAAATACTTTTAAATTACGAACTTTGATGATCGTATATCCTATACAGTTTTAGAATTTTAATACAAATATATACATTCTTCAATACTTCAACTTAAATTTTGACTCTACTGAAATTTCATTAAATCTGAGAAAAAACTCAGCAAATAAAATAGCAAAGCGTCAAAAGAATAGAAAGACAACATAAAAATGTTTCAAACCCAAAATTTTTTAAAAAATCATAAAATTAGTAAAATAAAATACATAGAAATTAAATGAGTTGAATTCGCACAATATCGTGTTTTTTTAAAGTATATAATTTTAAATCAATTCTGAATGAAAAATAAGCCGAATCTTCATATCGTCTTTATCAACAACAATATAAGAACTTCCAGAATGAAATATTAATAGCAACAGCGGAAAGTTATAAAATAACAACATATGTAGCAATTAAATGAATATCATTCAACATATAATTTTTTAACTGAAAAATAATGTGAAAACCGTTTTTGATTGTAAAATTTTTTAAAGCAATGGAGTGAAAGCTCTATAATATTTTATTTTTCTGTAAAATGAGGATTTAAAAAAATCCCTTTAAATTGCATCTAAATTTTTCGAGCGATGAAAAAAAAATTTTTTTTTGCTATAATATTTTCAGAAACTATCACGGAAACGAAAGAAGTCTAAATATATTTATTAATTAAAGCTTCTAAAAGTAATCGTTTTGTGATACACATTTTCGCTATCCAACAAGCTTCTATGCCAAGTTCAGTAAATCTAAATCGAGTAACTGCCCTTAGAAAGCTAACATACATGTATGCACATTTATTTTTATAAGAGATTATGTTTTTAAGACAAATTTCTAGCTAATATAATCTTAATTCCCTTAATAAGTACATCCGTTTTATGAAAAGATTAAGAAGCAATTTATACCCTTTATCAGAATTACGTAAGTATTTTTTTTCTTGCAACTATGAACCAAAAATTAAAATATCGTATAACAAAATCTTTTGAATAAGTAACGAAATTATATTTAACAGAAAATAATTTGACCTCTGACATTCAATGACATAGATAAATACATAGTACATCTGCGGAAAACACAATCGCTCTTCTATTTTTCAAGCGGTGCTTGACATTCGAAGGACTTTGAATATTTTATTGGAGTAAGAATGTATCGAATGTTCGGAGGAAATGTAAGTTCGTAAACAATATGTCTAGCCATGTCAGTTGAGGAAGAAATTGGGAACGTATGAGCTGAAGGAAAATACTTTTTCATTCCATATATATGTCCATACAGGTATCGATGATTTTCTAAGTTGAGGAGAATCGATTACATATTCAGATCCAAAATGATGGAAAAAGAAAAGAAAATAGATGTACGAGGGGTGATCAAAAAACGTTTACAAGCAGAAATATAATATAAGGAAAGTAGAAACTGTAGATGGGAATGTTGTTACCCAGAGTGGGGATAGCTGGTCCTAGTTGTCTCAGACCGTTAATTCGAACAGATATTGTTAGTACCGAGACTTGTCACAGAGACAGTAATGGCAAGACATTTAGAGAAATGATCTCGCACAGAGGTTCGAGCCATGATGCGACTTCTATGGGCCCAAAATGTGTTCCCAACGGGCATTCACAGACAAATCGCTGAAGTATACTGGGGGGGGGGGGGGGGGCGAAGCAGGGAGCAGGCATGTGTCGCTTTCTTGAAGCGTTCAAACAGATTGCTGGAAACGTATAGATGTGAGGTCTGAAATCAGTTCCCAAACAGCCCGATCTGGCTTCCAGTCAATATGTCCTTTTTTCCTGGGAAAAAAGAAACATTGAAATCAGGGTGCATATCAGACGGTGATGTTCAAAAGGTATCAAGACCTGATTCAGTAGCCAAGGACTATCACCAAGATGGGTTAAACAAACTGGTTCAGCGATGTGATAGATGTCTCAGCAGATTTGGTAATTAGATAGAGAAGTGACCGCCACATATGTCTCTTAATTACCATTTGTATCTTATGTATATTGTTAAAAAAGAATTTTTTTTTCTCTGTCTTGTAAACTTTTTTGGATTCCCATTCGTACCTTAGAATCCCGAAGTTATTTAAATGTGTGAATGTCTTATATTTGATCAAATAAAATTTGTAGTGTGTTAAATCTCTGAAGGACAGTCTGTTCAACTTTTTGCTTCCATATCTGGCAGAGGTATACTTTGAAACGAGAAATATAACCGTCGAACATATATCTATTACTTTCAGTTGAAAAAAGTTAATTTTTGCTCAATTAATTTTAGTTTCTATTAGGTTCAGTTCATTTTAGTTTAAATGAAAATTAATTTATGCTTTTCCGCAATGTCTTCCAAAATTATTATTAGTCATTAAAGTATATCTCGACAATTTATAACTTTTATTTTTAATGCACAAAATTAGTTGACCTAAATAATTTATGCCGTAGTTGCCGTAGATTTAGAATTAATTTTTGAATAATTTTGAAACAAAAGAATTAGATTAAAACTGTTTCCTTTGTTTCATCAAACATTTAATCACGGGCCGTCTGTTGAGCAGTGCTTTCTCAAACAGGTAAAAGCGATAACTTAAAAACGCAATAACTTAAATGTATGAAAATCGGTGTGTCATTTTGTGACTACGAATTACAGCTCTGCCTCAACTTTAAATTTAAATCAACAGAAAAAAAAACCTAAAATAACCATCTTTCAAAAAATGTACTAGAAAGTTTCGAGGGGACCTGTGCAATTACTTTTATTTATCCTTTATTTTTATGTAACTTAATAGAAATTCAATAAGAATTTCTTTGAAGAGCTGCTGATTCTGAAATATTTGACCATAAACTAAAAGTGTTAATGACTACAATTTCTGTGCTATTTGTGACTCATAAGCATTAAATGATATTTTTAACTGCGTTGCGAGGAGTTATGTTTTTTGCCATTTTCTAAATTTTGTTTTCTAACTGTAACTTTGGCAACTAAGATCTGGATGAGTTAAAAACACATTTGGAAAATTCAAAATCTTATCTCCTAAATAATTAAATTTTCATTTTAGTCAGGGCCACGTTCACAGAAATAAATATACTTCACATTTTCATTGGATGGAACATCAAAATGAGTGCAAATAAAAGTACAAACTGCAAATACAAAGAGTTCTGTGTCATTTTAAGATTAAAATTTTAAGACATAATTAAATTTTGAAATACTACACCACAACTACTTCGGATCTATGATGTGTGGTTTGCATAAAAATAGGATCAACAACTTACCCAAGATGAGTAAATTTTTAAAGAACGGTATATAATTTTACAAGGAGAATTTATAACGAACGTTATGCTAGCGTGCAGCAGAAACATATTAAATTTCAATTTTTATTTTTATACTGAGAGGGGAATTTAAAAATTGTTGTTTAAATGCCATGAGTCAGAAAGCAATTTTGTAGTTATATACTTTCTTGAAAGTATAGCGGATTGCAATTAGAGTAATGGGGATCAGATTTCTCATGAAGAAATCTGCAATTTTGTTTAGATGATAGCCATCCAAAATAATACTTAAGAAGCAGCAAATGAGTGATTTGAATAATGAAACATGTATTTTCAAATATTAAGCCTAAATAATATTTTTCACTACTATTATTAAAATCCGTTTATGTTTGGCTTCATTAATAAGATACATTGAAACTAAAGCACTTCTTATGGGTGTTCAATATTATAATACAACTATTAAAAAAAGTTTTTTAAAGATACTTACATTCACAATAATTTTTCTTTTACTTCAAACAAATAATAATGTATTTCAGAGTTATTAATAATAAAAATATTCTTGCAGAATGAGATCTTCTAGTTGAAATTTTAGAGAGAGTTTGTTGAATGTGATTTGTACTTTCATTTTCATACAAATCAGAAAACTCGTGAAATAAATTCTTAGTATTTATCTCATTTATTTAATAAATTTTGGTAAGTTTTATAATCGCAAATATGTGTTTACTGAAATACTTGATTCAAAAACTGAGTAAAATCTCAATGCTTAAGTTTTTAGTAACAAGAAACTTATTCCAAATATCAAACGTAACTTGATCTTGCCTCTTAATTTATTTCATGCTATTAAGTTTTAAAGAAAAAGAAGATTTTTAAAGTGCGAAATTTTCTAATTAGCTTTTAACTAATCACATAGCTTTGATTTTTAATATTTTATTGTTCTAGTTGAAAAACTGATTAATATCAAGACAAAAAAATGAAAATTCAAATATAGAATTTATTATTTTATTTTGTTCCATGTACAATATTTATGTATTGTTACATACACAGCATATATGTAAAATAGAAAAAAAGAGATGCTATTACATAATTAATCTACCTCGAACTGACTAACCAGGTAAATAATAATAGGATTGTCATATAAGATTTGTCGAATTTGGCAATCACTCTATACGCATTAAAATGATTGTCTATTTGTTTGTTTATATGAACCATTACAATTCCATAACTTTGACAAAGACGTACTAAATATTTCTTAGTATTAAGCAGGATTACGATAAGATATTTCTCCCACCCTTTAAAATGAGTTTAAAAGAAATGAATTTGCAATTTTTCTCTTACATTATTTAATCCATATAACTTTGAAATGTATTATCACACGAATATTATTTTTGCACCATCTTAAAATTTCAAAAATTAGGTTTTCAGTTATAGAAATTTTCTTTCTTTCAGACTTTTTCTCAAATATTAATCATTTTGTTTTCAATTTATGATCAATGGTCTTTTAAAATCTTAGAAATGTTTTAAAACATCTTAAGAGGAAAAGTAAAAATAATTAAAAACTGTAAGACGTAAAACTAAATGTATTTGGTTTTATCTTTTATACATAGAAAGAGAGAATAAATAAACTGAGGCGAAATGAATATTAGATCTTTATCCGTCTTTAACACCGAAATTCTTGAGAAGAAAGATATTTAAAAAGATCTTCCAGTTTGAAAATGAAGTATTCGTCTTTATTTGAAGTGATAAATTAGTTAACTTTAGGTTTTGATTCTTTGTGCTGAACGTTTTAGGTCTTTAATATCCAGTTATTAGAGGACGGTGCTGATGCCCTGGCTTAGAGATAGAGGGACTTGTCTGTGGTTTGGGCGTCTCCGGTTCAAGTACTGGTTCGAGCACTGATGTTCTTTCCTTATGTTATATCTACGAGCTGTGTGAATCAGCCCTCTCCCACGTAAAAAAGGGTTGTGTAAGCGAATGTATGTGTGTGTCACCTTCATTTGAGCTCGAAGTCAGACTTCTGCCTTCAGGTGCTCTTGAACCTTTTCCCTCTGAAGCTACTACAGCCCTTTTACGTGTGAACACGGACAGGACATCTTTTTAGAGGACACTTTTTTAAAGCACTCAGATGAAGATAGCGAGAAACACAACGTAAAGTAATAATTTCCACACCCATCTGACCCCTTTTCCCCCCGAAGGCGTTTTTAATTGCTCCAAGTTTTGAAGACTGCTTCCCCTTTAAACTAGTTAAAAACGTGGACCACTCTTCCTTAAAGGAAGATCGTCTAAGCACATTAAAGTGCGAGAGGCATTATTATAGAGTTTTGGAACACTACGCACTTTTCAAGAATGTTTACCATAGCTGTCAAAAGGTTCATCTTACGTAATCGCTATGTCGCGTCGGGAATAAACGCTTGTAAATACGCGTATAGTTTTAGAGGTTTAAAAACACTCTTTCCTTTATTGGTTAAAAAAATGTATTAAATTAAATTCTGATGATCTCTTCTACCTTGTTTTTGTTTTTCTTTAGATTTTCTAACAAAATTTTTAATTTTCCTTATTCTGCTGAATGAAAGGAAAGGTAAGCAATAAAAGCCTAAATACGATGTTTTTCAAGGTATAAAATTTTTGTGAACTTAATAAGGTTTTAAAATAAATAAAAAGAATTAATTTTTCCATCAGAATGATATTCGCAAGGGAAAGAGAGTTCTTTGTTATCGTTCAATCACTGTTATTGTCATTCTTGTTTTGTCCAATCATCTTTCCATTTTTCTATCATTGCCATTTAAATAATTAGAATTCTTCCTTTTTAAAATTAATTTAACATACTGCATACGATTTTAAGATGATCATAATAATTTTGACATCTGCATAAGAATTAATTTTTCCATCAAAAAGATATTTGCAAGGATAAGGAGGTGCTTTCATGTTATTATGTCACTTTTATTGCCATTCATATTTTGGCCAATCCTATCACCATGTTTCTTTATTAACATTTAAACAATTAGGATTCCTCATTTTTTAATTAATTTGACATACTGCATATGGTTTTAACAGGAACAACTTATTCTAACAAATTATCGTTTCGCATTGACCATTTTATACATATTTTACTGTATCTTGAAATTCCTTTTATTTTCGTTTCATTTTGGACCAGAATGGTCTTCCCCATCCATTTTAAGACATATTTTACAACCTAAATTTATTTTTAAGTAACCGTCTTTGCAACCTCAAAGTTTGCTCGAAATGTGGCTGTATTTATTTTTTGAGGATACCTTCTGACAGTAGAGAATGTACAATTTTTGCTCACCTCGGAACTGATTTCCAAACATTTTTTCATAAATCCATCTCTTTTCAAATATCCAATAGTTTTAAAGCAAGTTACATGCTTATTTAAAGAACTGCCTTTTTACCTCCAATTCACCGAGTACCTGGACAAAAGTGAGACGAAATTTAGTTTATCTTCATGCATATAAATAAGATGCATTATCTTTTTATAAAAAAGCGTGAAAATATTGTTATGTCCATTAAAGAATTCCATTCACAGTCATAAAACCTGAAAAAATGGGAGTATTTCTTTTTCACCATCATCGCTTACTCTCAAGTGAAAATATTATCGATATTAATAATGATATAAACTATATTTCAATATATATCTTCTATTCAAAAAGTTAATCATACTTACGTACTTACTTAATAATTTGAACTTAGTATCAAAATGCTTTACTTCGATGCATGCGCATATAAAAATTTGTTTTTCCATAAATGACATTTGTCAGTAAATTAGTATTTTTTTCCATTTTAACAAACCCCAGAAATGAATTTTCAGATAGAAATAAATTTTGTAGTAGTAGTTTAATAGTCCGAAAATCAATGCTTTTTGGCAATAAGTTGGTCACCAAATTCTTCAATTTATTATATCAGTGGAATAATATTAGTGTTTTTATTTTCATTTACGTTAGCTAAAATGATTGAGCAAGAGACTAATATAATAGTAATAAAGGAGAAATTTGTAAATGGTAGTATGTCTCTGATAGCACTTTACTTTCCTAATAGTTCTCCTCCAATTTTCACAATGACTGCCACTACAAAATGTCCAACATACTTCAATTACTTCAAAGACTACTACTATAAGATGTTTAAAAGATTCTAGTTACTTTAAAGATTACTACTACAAGAGGTTAAAAAGACTACAATAATTGTAACTACTACAAGCGATACAAAAGATCCCAATTACTACTCTTGTAATATAGCAATTACTACTTTCCCTTCAAACTTCACAAAAGAGTACTTTTAAAGGCAAAACTTTGCAATCATGGTTAATGCATTTCTTTAAATTTAAGTGAGAATTTATCTAATTAAAAATAATCGAACGAAATTTGTAATTATATTAACGTCTCTTTTAAAGGCAACATGGGGCTATCTTGACACAGACTTCGTAATTTCAAGCTCAAGTTAGAAGATATCAACTCTCCGAAATTTCGCACCGTTCCAGCTGGACAGCAGCTGGCTTATCATATGGGATTGTAAGGTCTTAAGCCAGATAATAACTTCCGGACACGAGTATACACTTTTATTTAAAGGTTATGTTACACAGCTACAGATCCAATGGTCACAAGCTCTAATCTCACGAATGCACAATATCGAATATTGTGAATTCACCTTCTAAATCGATAAATACTTCGATATTATTGATTAAATAAACCACTGCACATTTTTTTAAAAATCACTTATTTTTTTATTTTCAACGCCATTAACAAAATGGCTTAAAATAGAGCCACAAGGAAGTCTGAAAAAAATATTTACCAGCATTGTTTCAATATATTTAAATTTACATAATCACCAAAACTTTAATGCATCTATATCTATATTTTAGATTTCTATTAATAAATCTTTATGTAAATCCAAATTAATAAACAACTGCACAAACGAAACAATAAGAACGGAATACTTTTACTAGTGGCAGTACTGTGCTTTTCGAAATAGCAGAAAATTTCTAATGTTCAGGCTGAAAAACACTATTAAAGTTCATTTTATAAAGATAAGACAGGAAGCAATAATTATTAACATATTTAAGAGTCGGTAGCTTTCATTCAAAGAATCGTAGCGCTCCTCTACTGAAGCTTGGTGATTATATTCTCAGATTTACCAATGATTTTAAATATAGATTTTAATGATTATTAATTAGTGATGACTATGACTTTTATATCGCAATTGATGAGCTGAAAAAAAAAACATTTAAAAGATACGAGCGTATTTAGAATGAGGTTGTGAAAATAAACTCTGCTAAGTGGAATACACCCAGCGCAAAACTTTTATAAATATCCATGCGTCAGATGGCCACAAGAAAAACAACCACCACACCAAATACAACATCAACCAACCATCAATCAGATTCAGCATCAAGTAACCAATACCCCAGACACAACAACAAACAGCCATTATACCAGATTCTACATCAACCTCTACAACAGAAGTAACATCAATAAATCAATACAACAGAATTAACATCAACCAACCAATACAACAGAATTAATATCAACCAACCACTAAGACTAAGAACATGCAGAAAAAAAACATATAAAACATCGTTAATTGAGCTTATTCTACGCGATTTGCTTACAAAAATTAAAGGAATCTTATAAAGCATGCACAATTTTGCCTTTATTTAAAACCAGGCCTTCAATCTCTGACCAGCCTGGCGCTCAATCTCTTAAATGAATCAATCTCTTGAACAATTTTCTCATTGATTTTGCCACAGTTTACATTTTAAAATCGCATACTAAAGAAGCTCAGCGGCAGCACCACAAGGTTGATAGGATGTTTTCTTAAACATAATGGTTTTATGTAAGGCGAAATGGTAAGCCTTTTTAATAATTGTTTTAAATAGAATTCTCCGATAATACTAGTTTTGACTCGATCAAATTACATTTTTTCCTTGTGGGTTTTGAGAGACGTCAATAACAGAATGCGCTATTTATGTATCAAATTACTGTTCAAAAGGATGTTTGCACTTTGGAAATATGGTATTAAACACCAACAAAATTATTAGGATGAGAATGTCATAGGTAGAACATTTTTTAAATTACCAGAATTTATATTTTTAATTTGTTGTTGCATCTTATGGCACTTTACAAGCCCTCTGACCAATATTTAAGCCATTAATTGTGAGCGATTTCAGCCTAAATTATCCTCCCTTGTTTAGTGGTGCCAACTAGAGCCATGAGTACAACTTAGCTGCTTCATGCTTCACATTCGCTTGTATAACCTCCTTTTACAGAAAGGATGGCACGTTCACACTACTTACAGATAGAACACCATGCCCGAACAGGGGTAAGACAAGTTACCCATAAGCCAGGACACCTTCATATTTTTATTTCAATTTTGCTTTTATTAATCTTTAAAAAATGTAAATAACTTGTTTTGCCATACACTATTTCAATATTTTTCATAAAAATATCTTGTTTAAAAGCATTCGCAAAATGCTATCAGATCAGCAGATATTATTTTTATATGCAAATAAAAAAATGTATTATAAGTAATGTTTTTGGAAAGAATATCTTTAAAAAAATAAATTCTGTCTTAATATAAGGAAATAGTGTTTTAAAATATTTCAGGAAATCATAATCAATTTCTGCTTTTAATCTAATATACCTAATAAACTATAGAGTTTTTCAACAACAATATTAAAGTAGAATTTTAGTATTTAAATTATAATTTATTCAATAGAATATGGAAAGTTTCTGAAAATTTTCCAAGAATTTTTATCAAAATATTCTAACTAATAAGTGATGCTTTTAAAGGTTTTAATATTTCTTCTTAGAAATTCCCAAGAGAAGTCATGATATCTTTTAAAATGTCAGCAATGAATAAAACTAATGTTTATCTATAAGCATGGTTTTATTTTAGAAATAGTTTTTCAAAAGGTTGAAAGTGAAATTTTAGAAGCTCATATTTTCATCAAAAATGTTATTTTCAATAAAATGCAGTTTGCTAGAGTTCAAATTTCTAAAGAATATTATTTTATTCAGATATTCATTCATTGAGACTACATTCAATCTCAAATAACTTCCGAAAAATTCTTGAAAAATTTGAGATTAATTTTGTATTCACACTCGAAGACAAAATACTTAACAGAATATATTAAGTAAAATATAAAACAGATATCTTAAAAACTCCTGATTTAAAAAGTTACAAGTAGTAAAAAGATAATTTGTTAAGCATTTATTTCCAAATTCCAGCATATTTATCGCACACAATTGTAAACGAATTATTAAAAACATAAAATAATGAAAATAAGAAACAATCTTTAGTATATTAATTAATAGAGTTATTTTAAAATATACTTCTATTAAGTTTAAGAAAATTTGTTTTGGCTCATATCTAATAAAGTTTGATTATAATTATATGATTGCAATATTAATTTTATTAAATTTGATTTCCAAAATATACTCAAAATAATTATATTGAAAAGAATCCTTAATAATGGCAATACTGCTGTAAAAAAGCCAGGCAACAAAACCAAATAATGTCACATATACCACACGTTAGTTACATACCTACCTTACCTCTCAACAGAAAAGATTCGTCCTTCGAAAGTCACGCGCGAACTGGCCCTTGTATTAGCTTTCTTGCTAAAGTAAGTGTTGTTAGGATGTTTTCAGAACAAGAACAATGAAGTTGGATATAAATTGAACGTTCAGCAGCAGACATAGTACAGCAGTATCATTACCCTGGATAAGATATGGCCAGATCGTACCACCCAAAATTGAAACGAAGCGCGCCATTACGGGTAACCACGACATTCGAAATTTCTTCAGAATCCCAGCAATGGGAAAGTTAGACGATTCTCTTGCTCGATTATGATTCTATCCTCTTAAAGCATACCGTTCACTACAGCAGATCGTCCAGAGATTCTGGAGGCAGTAAATCGGTCCATTCGAGCTATCAACAGAACAAGCGCTGCTACAGGTTTTCTGAGACTTCCACATCGTTGGGAACGGGTTGTACACAATATCGGAGAATATATTGAAGGACTGTAAAACTGGGGACATGAATCGCTTTTGCATTCCATGTAAATAAATAGTTGCAACTATTAAAGTTTCAATTTTCTTAGTTAAAACTTATATTCTGCCATTATTCACAAAATAGAGTAAATGGTCGCATTTACGTTGCTGTACTTTTGAATAATTTTTACTTTCGCTTGAACCAAATATAACAGGCGGAAATATTGTAATTGTCGGAATAATTAAATTCGAGGTTTTGAAGAGTCAATAAATTTCAAAACTGTGCCCGAAAAACGTACTTTTGAAATCATATCCATCAGTCAGTGAATATAACTTAAAAATGTTTTTATCTATATAATTAAAATTGATTGCTGCATAATTGAACTTATTAAATATAATATGGGTCTTTACAGTACATTTATGGATAATATAACAAATTTTGAGCAAATTGCATGCCCAAGACGTGCAGCTGTCTCTAATCAGTCACATGCGAGCATGGTAACTACGTAACAAACAAAATAGCTAGATCTATCATATTGAGTATTTAGCATTTGAAATCTATATCTGTATCAAATTTGGAAAACGAAACCTTTCAAGAGATTGCCTACACGTTGCTTTAATTTTCAATGCATATCTAATACTATAATACGAGGAATGGCTCCCAAGTCGAAAATCGCCCCAGAATTAATAAACTCCGGTAAACTTGGGGGTCTGGGGTTTTTGGCCACGAGGAATCGATTGGCGCCGGTTTTGAAGCGCTACGGTCGAGCAGTTCGGAGTTACAGATAGGATATTTTCAAACTTTATTAGTTCGCCATAATGGCTACTTAAATTTTCAAGCGGTAACATGCTGCCATCTATAGCCAATATGGCGAACTAATAAAGTTTTATGTTTATGCTGTTATAGATTTATAATATGTTTCTTATGTATGTATATGTGTTTGGATTTTCTAAATAAATTTGTCAAAAATATTGAACTTCAACACACTTCAATCTTTACCTTTGTATAGAATAGTTCCCTTTTCAAACTCTTTGTTTAGAATAGTTTACAACGGTGCACTTTAACCGGTTATCTTTTCACCAATGATTTCACAAATTTTCTTATGGCATGTATTGTTTTGATAAATCACAATTGAAAATTTAAATCTTCGAGTTAGCTTCGATGCCTGTTTTCTCCGAGCGGAGCTCGATCACCCGCTGGTATTATAAACGCGATAGCTCAAAAACGCAATGACATAAATCAACGAATTTTTTGCTAAGTGATATTATGAGAAAAGTTACAGTACTGGGTCAGCTTTATTTCCTACAAAAAAGGTATCTAAAATTCGTTATTCACTCTTTTACTTTACACAGAAGCACAAACCAATCATTTCTAAATCTTTGAAAGTAAAAGAATGTTTAGAATTTTAATATAAAGGAGCCTAGAGTTTAAAGTTTTGAGGGAAATGAACCCAAAATTTTTATAATTTTAAGAGAAAGGAACTCAAAATTTATAATTTTGAGAAAAAGCTACAATAATAACTTTATTAGAAAGTGAGCGAAATATTTTTCAGGAGACCACTCCCACTAGTTCATACTGGCATTATTTCAGCATCTTGATCATTGAAAACAACATTGAAAAATATTTAGATTAAAACTAGCAATTAACTCCTTTTAAGCAACTATTAAAAAGGATTGCGCACGATAGCGCGCGCGTGTGTGTGTATGTGTGTGTGCGTACGCCATTCTCATATGAGCTAGATGTCAGACTTCTGCCCTCGGGTGCTCATTGGATTTTATTATCAGAAGCTACTGCTTGAAAACTTCCGTCAAAATAGTTACACGGCAACAATAAAATTACAGTGGCTGTTATAATTAGCACAAAAACATTTTTATGTAATATTTTACTAGTTTATGTTTTCCATTGACCTAGTAATTTAACTAAGCCTTATTCAATGATTTTCTGATACGCTTTAAAAATACTAAAGGATTATTTTAAAATTGGGTGTTTATCTCCCTAGCATCAACATTATTTTTGTATTTTTTTAGAGGTAAGGATTGAAATTTATGTTATGAGGCAAAATAATGCATTTACACTTCATATTACTACACTCATCAAAATTTAAAACTTATTCTGAGAAAAAAGCAGTTACAAAATTTTGAAATGACTCCGTAACTCATTACAGATGTTTACGAACTTTTTCATTTCAAATAGGAATTTTCTTTCTAGTACCCATTGCAATCTAATCTTAAACTGAAATCAAAATCTTAGTAAAATCAAGTATATTAAAATTCATTCAATCTATGTAAATTAATTTGAAAAGAATTTTTATTTATTCATATTTTGTAGATAAGTATCGTAATTGAATAGTAAGATAATAACGAATTTGGTATTTCATTAACATAGAGAAATAAGAGGTCAAAAATAATACTTTTGAAGTTACTGGAAAATAATCAGAGATTGTAATGAGATTTTTCTTTCTTCAACATATTTGATGTTGAAGTTTTATTCATTCATATCAAGCTATTTAATTCTGTATTTTCAAATGAATAGGTAAAGTATTTTTTCAACCTGAATATTTATTCAAAATATTTAATTTTCCTTTATTAATAAAAATAATTTTGAAAGGGATTTTTTTAAATTTTTTTTAGAATTTCTAAATTTGTATTGAAGTATTTCTTGCAAATTAAAACTTAATTTATTTTCAATGTATATGCTTCTGACTTTTGAAAAGGAATTCGCTAATTCATGAATGAAACTTATTTTACGTTTTAAGACCGGAATTTCCCTCACTGCTTTACTGCTATTCATTTTTGATTATTGCTTTTTCCGTTCATTTCATAGGATATCTTTAGGAGACCTATTTTTAAATTTATGAAATTATAATAATTTAAGTTACTGCATTCGATTATAATAATTTTTCAATAATATTATTAGCTTATTTGCATTTTATGTATTTTAAATCATTGAATTTGTTTATTCCTTAACTATCCAAGTGTTATGCTACTTTTCTAAGAATTAAAATTTCTTTTAAATGTTTATATATCTCCGTTGCACTGACTTTTGCAAAGGCTATCATTGATTTATGAATGAAACTACTTTTACGTTTTAACGACAGAGTTTTCTGATTATTTTTTCATCGTTTCACTTCTTTGAAGTTTGTTAGAAAGCATATTTTTAAATTTATAAAATTATAGGAGTTTAAATTGTGTCTATATATATATATATATATATATATATATATATAATACTATAAACTTATTTGCATTTTAAGTATTTTAAAAATTTCAATTTATTTATTGTTCTTAACTATTTATTGCCATTTTCCAATTTGTAATATAAAAATAAAAGAACGTGCTGAGTGAATCAAATTTCTCAAAGAAACCCAAAATGTATTTCTTTGAAATATTCAAGTGCAGTGTATGCATAACAAATTGAAATTCGCAGATAATCTTTATACTCCCACATAAAATATAAATATAATGATATAAAATTCTATTTTTCTTAACTTGGATTCTTTATTGCTAGAAATATAAGGCCTTCTTTTCGATAGAAAAAAAACAGATAAGAGAGTAATGGTAAAATAAGCACTGGACGGATTTAAGGTCTATATATTTCAAAAAGATTTACAACTACATAAATCTGATCAACCACATCTGATACATTTTGAGAAATTGAGATATAAGATCTTCCAAAACAATTTGTATTAGATTATTCAATTCCCAACTGGAAGGCTTTGTTAATTTCTGCCAACTGTATGCAAAACAGCTTTTATTTATTATACATCTTGAAATTCTTCCAGATTTTTTTCCCATTCATAGAACTATACAGTGTTCTCTAATAGAAAATCTTTGTAAAAAAACTCTGTTGAGCTGATATATCTACTCAATATCTTTTTTTTTCGTTTTAAAGATCATTGAATGGAAACTCATAATAAATTCTTATTTCATATGCATTAAGCCTCTTGGGAAAGTAGAAAGAATAAATATATTTTCTAGCCAGGATTTGTACGAAAAAAAAATGTGATCAAATATAATTTATCTGGTTTGGAACGTGAAGATACATTTCCGATTTGCCAGAGAAACAAAGTGGCTTAGATTACAAAAAGAATTTATCTTTTAATGGATTTTATTTAAACCTTCGATGTCAGAGAACTAAACGAAAAAAGATTCTATATATCGGTCTGAAACATTGTACTTTGATAATACTTTAGAATCTAAATATTAAATAAAAATATTTTATGGGAAATTAATTTAAGCATTTTAATATTTATAGTTATGTTACATAATTTTTCATTAATATTTTTTATTATTTTAATTATTTAACATGAAAGAAAGAATTGAATTGTCATAAAAAAATGAAGGACTTGAAATTGAAAATTGTTCCAAATTCTTACTGAAAAAAATTTGTTTTAAATAAAACGTTCCTTTTGTATAAAGCTTAATTGGTGTAAAAATTGGTTTTAGGAAATAATACAGCTCACTGATACTGAAGAAAATTTGAAGTAAATTTTTAATACCACTTCTTATCAATATTTCGAAAAATACATTATAAGTGAGTACATACTTATCTAAGGAATAACTATGAGCCTGATTCGCTACCTCTAAGTACAAGAATTTTTTCACATTGTGCACAAACATAGTGCAATTTTCAGAGAGAGTGTTGTACTATATGTCAATGTTATTTCGATTAAAAAAGATTTTTCAAGCATGCAGTCAAAATATTATATTATATTTTCTAATTATTTATAAAAAAATTTATTTGTAAATATATTTAAAGATAGTCGCTAATATATATAACTCTTTAATAATAAAAAATAACAAACTTAATATTTTGTGTTATATGAAGATATGTTTATATTTAAATGTATTTTCTTAAACACGGCAGCTTTAAAATTTGAAATTGAAATAGTTAAATTTAATAATTACATTTAATGTTTAATAACATTCTGTAAAGCAGGCGTAAAAGCAATTAAATGATTTTGTAAGAATTTTAACTTTTTAATTTTAATAAAAAAAATAAGCGATATTTGTGAGTTTTGCCACAATTCCCGAAAATATAGAAAATTGATAGGTTCCTTATCTTAATTTTATTTTTACTTAGATTATTATTATTCCGATATAAATATCACATAAATATAGAAAGAAGTCATTTTTATAAAAAAAAATCTAATAAGTTTAATAGTTGCTGTAAAATTTAAGTAAATTTCATTGATCCAAGATAAAAATAAACAATGCAGTTTTTAAACTATTTAAATAACTCATTTTTAAAGGTTGATAAAATCTTAAGCCCAAAATAATTTTTTGAGTTATTCCTGAAAGGCCATGTATGTATAATAGATTTAAATAAAATCAAATGTTACTTTTTGAGAATCAGGTGATCACCAAAAGCAGTCATTACGTAATGAGTATAATAAATTAATAGACACATGAAATCAGAAATTTAATAAAGCTAATTTAAAAGAAATACTTTTTTTTCTCTTACCTTACGCGATACTTTTAGGAAAGCTTCAATAAAAATAGAAGAATGCAAAATATTTTTTTTCAATTCGAGAAAAGATTCCTTATTTTGTTTATCTATACTTAATCATTCTCGAATAACACGGCCGACTGCAATCCCAGCAAAAATGAAAAATTTGTTTTGTTTGACTTTTTTCTTAAGAACATGATGACCCAAATTATCGTCAGAAGACTTATTGGTGCTCTTAAAAATGGCAACACACCATTAATTATGCAAACGTGACACATTACAAAGCTCTTGTGTGTACCCGGGAAATATATTTTGAACTTTTCAACGGCAATTTGCTACTCGCGGATCGATATCCAGAAGAGGTTTTAAAAATCTCACTCATAATTAAAATTACCATCTTTGGTAAGAAATTTAACAATAATATCAGAAAATAAAAAAAAATCTATTATTTGTAATTGAATATAAAATAGCTAAGAAAAGAAAATGAATTGTTTGGTAGAAAATTTTTGAAGAAGCCATTTTTGTACCTATGCTATAAAAAGTTATTTCAAATCTTTTGCCTTTAAAATTTATTTTATTGTTAGTTAAAATTACCTTCTTTTGTAAAAAAAAGTAAGCAATAACATCAGAAAATAGAAAATCTATAATTTGTAATTAAATATAAAGTCGCCAAATAATGAAAGTGAATTGTTTGATAGAAAATTTTGAAAAAGGAATTTTTGTACCTGTCATAAACAATTGTTTCAAATCTGATGTCTTTAAATTCTATTTTGTTGTTAATTAAAATTGCCATGTTTAATAAAACGGATAAAAATAATATGAGAAATTAAAACCAGTTATTTGTTATTAAATATAGAGACTCTAAAGAATGGATGTTGATTTTTAGAAAGGAAATTTTCAAAAAAATATTTGTACTTAGATTATAAACAGTTATTTCAAATATTTAGCCTTTAAATTTTATTTTACTGTAAATTAAAAATTACTATTTTTTGGTAAGAAATTTATCAATAATATCATAAAATAAAAAATGTGTTATTTGTAATTGAATATAGCGTCCCTAAGGAAATAAAACGAATAGTTTTTAGCAGAAATGTTTTGAAAAAAGCAATGTTTGTGCCTATATTATAAACAGTTAATTAAAGTCTTTTTTCGTCTTATTTCTTGACGTCATAAGGAAACTTCCATTTTTATTATTGTCCATTTTTGACACATGGAAGTTTTAATTCTATTAAACAGAAACTGAAAGTTTTGACTGGATTTGGAATATTTGATTGAATTTATAATAAGTAGAACTGAAAGGCCAAGTTTATCATTTTCAACTGTTCGATTTGAGTAATTTCTAAAATAAGCACCACTTATGAAACGCTGAGGAAAAATTTCAGTTGATAATGCTTTTCAAGAATTAGGGACAATCAAAGTTTTCCAAAATTCCTGTTTATTTTTATTTTTCCGCTCACATAAGATTACTGCTATTGATTAAGTAAATTTAAAAACTCTGATAATTCTAAACTTATATTATACAAAAAACTGAAAATATACTACTCCAAATTCTTTTCATCTTCAATAATCATATCATGTAATAAACTTTGAACTTAAATTCCTCCCAAATCCAAAGGCATCCATTTTACTTTTTTAGCAATACGTCTGCGAAACAAGTTTTAATGATACTTTTTGAATATCTATTATTTGACGATAAATATAATTTTGGCGACAATTTAGAATAACCAGACTAGCTACTCCGCTTCACCTATATAGACTTTTGATCTGATTGACCGGAAGAATGACCGTAGCGATAGCAAGCGGGAACTAAGTTTGACTCCTAAAAGCTATCACAGGCAACCTTTCCCGTCATCAGTAGGAAGTAGCCGACTTCCATATCTCCTGTATCCACCAGGATAGCAAGAACCAACCACAATTATGGATCCTTTCCATACTCATATCTTAGGTGCCTCACAGTGGTGGTCAACAATATGGAATAAAGTGTATCTTGGTGTAAGGTTTGTATTCACCTCTAACGGCATTTCCTATAAACTAAACACTTGAAATGTAATGCCACTTTCTTAAGCAATAACAATGTCTGTCGATAAGCAACCAGCAAATTTAAGCCCTCCATGACCCCTACCACACATCAAATGATATCAAAACTAAATAAGGGAAGGGTATGATAAGGATTTCCATAAGGAATTAACGTAATTAAACAAAATGATGACGTTATTTTTAGCCCCAATGAAAGAAAAAACATTCGAATCCAAGAAGCTAATGAATTTACAACACTCAGATTTCAATTTTTCAGATGTACAATTTTATTCATAAAAGAATACAATTTTATCATTGAAATTCGAGACCATACAAAAGTTCCAATATCTATTAATATAAATAAGAATTTGTGCAGAATATGTTAACATATTCACCACTCTCGTTTGACCTAACATCAAAGGAGCACTTTTTATTCCCTTCCCTTCAAATACATTGAACAATATAAAGTATCTTAGATTAGCTGCAAATCGGCAGATTGTTTGATTTTTCTCTAAAAAGTTATCTTAGCTGTCAAAAGGTTAAAAAAATAAATGAGAAATATATGACTGATTGATTTTTTTATTTATTGCATAAAAACAAAAAAAAAGTTATTTCGTTCTCGAAGCTGCTATGAACTTATGAAGTTTCGAAATCAGAAAGAAAAATTTATGCAGTAGAAAATCTTTTGAAGTTTTAAGATCGAATCGATTTCTCTGGATTCGAACTGGGCCACGGTGGCTTGCTAGTAAGGTATCGGCCTCGGAACTGGAGGGTTTCAGGTTGGAAACCGGATTCCACAGAAGAACCGTCGTGTAAGCGGGTCTGATGCACGCTAAACGTCCTCTCGTTGGTGTGGAGAGGGGGATTGCAGCTCAAGTGTATTGTACGTCATCTGACTTCGGTTCAAAATTATTAGGTTTGTCCCAAAATAGCTCTTGTGTTGTTTTAAAACATGTTAATGTAACTAAACTGAACTAACTAAATCCAGATTCATTACGGAACTATTGTACTTATGAGTCTGATGAGAATTATATTTGATATAAATAGTAAAAAGTGTTCCCACTGATGAGGCATAACACGTC
The DNA here is from genome assembly GCA_026543055.1 of Argiope trifasciata. Taxonomy (NCBI): domain Eukaryota; kingdom Metazoa; phylum Arthropoda; class Arachnida; order Araneae; family Araneidae; genus Argiope; species Argiope trifasciata. The sequence goes on along the minus strand of JAPMOQ010045887.1, from coordinate 890,027 downwards.
CGTGGAAGAAAGAATGCCGATTCCAGTATTGTTTTCGTCATCCGAAAATAGTTCGAAATTCCGCAGCCATTTCCGAAATGTTTCACGCATTCTTCAAAATTGACATCAAAAACTCTTTTCTGTCATTAATGAGATTAAAGCATGTTTGAATATTAAAATTATATTTTGCACAATATAAAGCATTCTTTTAAACAATTTTGTCAGGCAATTTATAAGATTTCTAATATTCAAAGTAACAGAAAAAGCATTTTTAAAATCTTTTATTTAATATCCAATAAAAGTTAATTTAAAAAATTTTTCATTTGAACTTTTTTATATTATTGACAGAAATTTTATAGGAATACTTAAAAGTCGCAATACTCCATTAATTAGGACGGAGTGACGCTCTGAACAAAAACCCTTGTTTGCATTCGAAGAAGGCCTTTCAACACTTGTCTTGACTTTTCAAGAGCAATTTACAACCCATGAGTCAATATACAGAACAGAGAAATGTGGAGAGTCTCTTTTCAAGACTTTTAATTTATCCTTTTTGGAAAAAGCGAAATAAGTCAAAGCAAAAGTAGCAAATATTCGCAGTTCAGATTAAAGAGATGATAAAAAATAAAAAGAAATAATCAGGAAAAAATATCAGTATTTGAAATTGAAACTGGAAGAGAAAGATTTCTGATTAAACTTGATGTGCCAATTTAATTTAAATACGTCAATCGAAAATAAGAAAAGGTCCCATTAATTCAAATACATTCATTGAATTAATATTTGATATCTGAATTCAAATTTTAATCTGGTAGCTATCAAGTAGTTCCAAATTTGATCTAGTATCAATTTCACTTACTTTTTTCTCAGTAGTTATGCAGCATAATTCATATTGCAGAATTGATAATGACTTCTGATTAAGAAAGACTAAAAGTTTGTCAATCAATTTCATCAAAATTTATATATTCCCACAAGATTTTAATGACTTCTGATTAATAGTATTTATAATGACTTCTGATTTATAAAGATTGAAAATTTGTCAATCAAATTCATAAAAATTTATATACTCTTTCCCACAGGATTTTAGCATGGTAATCTTTATATTCTGATATACACTCCACAAATTGCAACAAGTATGATGATAGACTATTCAAAATGTTCTAAAGAGTAAACAGATAGACATAGAACTATCTATCATATGTGATATGCAGCTACATGCTTTTGATGAAACGATTTATAAAATTTAAACTAAATGTTTACTTAAAATTATTTAAAATAATGTACTTTTCAATAAGTTAGAAGCATATCGTTGCACAAGGATAATTTTTACATGAGTTTAAAATATAATAAATTATCTTTCAAAATAAAATAACACTATGCACATGATTTTTTTTTGTAAATTAATAAATGCAACAAGCATGATGAGAATTGCTCAGATAGACATAGTTACCATCGTGAATAAAACTACATTCTTTTGATAGAAACATTTATAAAATTAAAATTAAATTTTTACCTAAAATTGGTAAAAATGTGTTTTTTTTTTCATTAAATCTAAAACATATCATTGCACAAGGATAATTTTTACAAGATTTGAAAGTATTGCAAATAATATTTTAAAGTAAAATAACACTCTGCCCGTGCAGTTTTCACTTTATAAAATTATTTTTTAAATATATTTTATAGCAATTTTTTCATTCGACTTAATTATCCACTCTCTCTATGCTTCGATATATTTTTAATGTGCACTCCATTCTTGCTATAGAATTAATATCAAAAGTTAAAAATAAAATAAAAATAGACAAATCAAGTCTCGAATATTTTCCAAATATTTTGTATCTGACTAGACTAAATTTCTATTAATTTGATTTAGGCATTTAATTCTTTATTTCTTTTTAAATGCCAAAAGGAAAAAACTACGATCAAATATAACATATTTTTCAGACACTGACTAGAAATTAGATTTTATGTTAAATTTTTTAGATATTTATTTGAAACATTTAATGTCCTATTTCTTTTCAAAGGACGAAATATAAAATCGACGAACAAATATAAAGTATTTTCCAGAAACTATATCCGACTACAAATTCGAATCAATATTAATTTGTTTTAAGCACTTAATTCCCTATTTCTTTTTAAAGGCCAAAATAGGAAAAATAGGAAAAAAATTGTATCCCATTTTCACTCTAAGCAGTTGTATTCAAATGAATAGTTAGTTAGGGAACGCTGCATTGGTGTATTTGCAGTTTATCTCACACTTTCAAATCTGTCTTCTTCCTACACAAAATAATGCGGTTTCCAGAATGATAAAGGTTTGGAATTTTTTGCTACATTAAAATCAGAGAAATATTATATAATATGATTACTTGAACAGCTACTTATCTGAAAGAAAAAAAATTATAAAAAAATTATTTTTCTAAATATTAGATTCATTTTATGAATAACTAGGTACCAAATCTTTCAAGAATGTCAAATTCTGATTTGAGTATTTTTCACATACATGAATAGCAGCTATTGTTACCTTCTTCTCATTTATGTATTTTTTATGACAAGAATGAATATTGATATTTGATTATAACTTCATACCAAGGTATAATTTTTATTCAATGAAAATTTTGATAAAAAAATCTTCACAAAAAGCAATTAATTACTATAAAGACAAATAATCAAAATAATCACTTTTACCCTATTTATCTTTTTAATTGTAAATTACAAGGAAAAATCTTACTTTACTTTTAACTAGTTAAAGGCGAAATTTATTTTTAAGTCTGTCAAGTCCCCTTTTTTGAAATCAAGTGATGACACAACTCAATACAAATGACTGCAAAATAAATGTTGCAAAAAATTATTATAAAACGAATGAGATTTCATTTTTATTAGATAAAAAATTGCACATCAACACCGCCACAACATGTTTATTTAGCATTCCGCGAGCGATTATAATGGGTGATGTTCCAAATTTTTTTTTCCTCTGAAGTTTAGGTAAATAATTTTTTCAGGATAATTATTTCCATGAAATGAAAAAAACTGAAAGCATTTTAATTTTAAAACAGTTTCCATTGGCATATTTTAAAATTTACTACTTTAACAATTAAAATTATTATATATAATTCACTGAAGATATTTACTTATAATTAAAATTTTAAAAAAATATTTCCTTTATCGTTGCTGTCGACTAGGTACTGGTTATTTGCAAATGTTTTAATAATACATATTTAAATTATATCTAAGTTTTATGAATTATTGAATTATTTTTTAAGATTTGCCTGCCAATTATACAACAGAAAATAATATATTACATAGTAAGAAATTTATTATTAAATGGATAAAATAAAAAAAAATCAATGATTTATATTTAAAACATATATTACTTCATATAAGTAAACAATTACTATTAAATCAATCTGAGCAGTTATTTTTCGTATCTTTTATTCTAGATCACATCTAAATGAAATGATAGAAATTTGAAAAAAAAAGCCAATTGCCAATCTTTCAATGCCATTAAATTCCTGAAATAAGTTTTTAAAATATATTTTTTTAAAATTTATTTTAAATTAATTTTTAATAAGAATTTAATCATTTATTCAAAGAATTAATTGTCTTATAGATAGGAAATCATTAAATTAAAGACAAAAATTCTTAGTAAAAACATTACATAGTTTATTTCGTCAAAATAAGAGCCCAACTAGCATCCTTTAATATCCAACTATTCGTTTAAATAGTTTGGTGATTAATTTTTTGGCTTCTTAATTGTTAAAATAGTTATTACTAAAACGAAATAATTTTTAAACTTCAAATATTTTTTTTTTCAAATATGTTGTTTAAATTAGACTAAAATTTGTCCTTATCTTGGCTTAAGTAATTTTATAAAAGAAGTATAAAAATGGTTATTTAAATTATTTACTTTTAAAACAGAACAAAGAATGCTTTATTATTTTATCATTAATCTGCAGCAGGCAAACTCATAGAATTTACTTTTTTTGAATACAAATTTTAAAACAAATTTAAAGGCTAAAATTACTACTTCGTCTTCTATTTTAATGCTTTCGCATCGCTACATTTTTCATCCAGGGTATCATTCCCACTCAATTAACATTTAAATAAGAATTGTTTTGGAAAATATATTAGGAAGAAAAACGTATAAAATAATTTACCACAATCCATTAAGTAATTGAAATAATTTGATATTCCAATTTTACTGCAGTATACTGGTTATGATTTTTTTTAAAAAATTCTCTGACAGTTTATTCATTTATTTAGTAATTCATGATAGTTTATTCATGAACTTCATAGACACTGAGATAAAATACAAATGAAGTAAACACTCTAGATAAAATTATATTTTGCATATTCCACTTATGTTTATACACAACATACTTACAGATAAGGTGAAGGAAATGAACTGAAATCAAAGAAATGTGTACATTTTCAAATTTTTCAAGTATTATTGTGTTGAAAATTACATTTGGTAGTTCTAAAAGAAAAAACTACCCAGTTCAAGTTATATCCCTAGTATACTGCCTTTGCCACACTAAAGGTAACATATTCAAACTTTCAAGGAAATGTATTTATAAGTTTTTAAAATATCCTTTTTTAGTTAAATCATCTTTTATGAAATTCAAGTTTTTTTTTAATTAATTCAAAGTTTATTTGTCTTGTACTTAAAGTGCTTTTTAAACGCAGGCAATGTTTATAAGCAGATGTAATTGCCAATCCTTTAAGCATAAAAATTATTCAAAACATAATCTAACATGCGTAGCCTGCTAATAGAATATATTATAAAATAAATTATAATTCAGGTTGGCAAGTATTTGATAAAATGTTGGAAAACATTCAACTATTTCTCGATTTTAATTTCAGTTACAGTGGTTTATAAAGCATCACATATCTTGGTTTCTGTCTATCGTAGAATTAAAACAAGCAGAGATATGGAAATCGAAATAAATGAGTTTTAAAACAAAACAATAAAAAAATTGTGAATATTCACCCAAAATTGCCTTTTAAAAGTGGACAGATACTTTAATTGCAGAAATAACACTAAGTCAAATGTTACGGAAGTTCCTCTTCCGTTTTATTATGGAATACTTCCGATCAACGATAAGAAATAATCCTTTAGCATTCAACAGCAATTTTTCAATTTTTTTTGAATAAAAAGAGAGTCCTTATTTAGAAAGAAATATTTTTGAACAAAAATAATCTTTAATTTTTTTTATTTCAATTAATATATTATTAATAAATTAAGTCTCTTATTAATTAATTAAAAATATTTAATGCATTAATTTTATTCTTTTTATTATTCCAGAAATATGAAGGTTTAGAAACTCTACAATTCTTTTACAGAAAGTCTTCAGGTTGGTAAAAATTAATAAAGCGTAAGGTTCTTTTATTTTTCAGAATAAGAAAAATTGTACGATAAAATAAATAATTTGATAGATCAAGAATTAAAATAGTATATGAAATAGAGAAGAATATTGTATGATTTTAAACTTTGGGCGCTAAGGAGCTATTACATGCTCAATCAAAATTGTCCAAACTTTTTCAGATTTTTCTTTTAAAGATGAGATTAAATTTTTTTATTCGGTATTTTCCATCTATATATTAGAGGGTTTGTTGATGGTGATTTTCTCTTACAATAACCGGATTTTTTTAAGTTTTGCCAATCAAATAGTAATGGGTACAATTGCAGTAAAAATTTAAACTGTCATTTTCTTATATATGGAATTCAAGTAAGGCAACAAACTATGCGAAAGTCATCAGTGATCGCTGAATAAAGAAATGGTAAATTCACAAGACAAAGAAGATTTGACGTAATAAAAACTGACTATGAAATATCATACATGAAGGATTAGAAATGAATTAATCCTAATGATGACTTGACTAGCATATTAGTTTTATTTAAACAAAAATCTAACAACACATTGAAAATTTGTTTCGAATGTAAAAAAAAGGAAAAATCTGTGAAATTACAATATTAAACAAATTTAGTTAATTTTATGAAATAGCTTACAATTTCATTTATATTGTATATTCAAAAACAAAATGGTGGTTTTCTGAAGTTATATTTTTACCAGGGTCAATTGTTAATGGGTCAATAGTCAAATGAATTATTCCAGATAGACATTTCGAAAATAGATACACGTTCTACATCAATTTTAATGATTTTCAATTACCTTTTCTTAATAAAAATAGACCAGCTTTATAGGAAACCAGATTGTTTTACAAATTTGAATAAAATTTAAACATAATATTTCATAAAACTAAAGTCAGATGCGTTCAAATATATATGTATATATATATATATATATATATATATATATAT
>JAPMOQ010045887.1:847932-877997 GCA_026543055.1 Argiope trifasciata | reverse complement strand
ATTTTGTCTACAGAAAGCCACACAGAGTTTATCTCATACAGAAAAAATATCATTATTATCGTTGAAAATTAAGGTAAGTTATATATAATGGACATTTTCTAATGCAAACTGTAATTTTGCTATTTGTTAATTGAATCTGCAAACGGTATTTCGATTACACAAATGTATATCGTGTTGATTGTTTCGACAAAAAAATATGTTCCTAAATGTTCGTCCCTTAATATATATAATAGCGCAACATCTAGAATCAAGACAATTCGAGATTTTCAAACAAACAAGCAACGACGCGAGAGCAATAAAACAAATCGCTTACAAATTGTAAATTCACATGTTTCAGAGTTTCAGGATCAATGTGAGGCAAGAAGTGAAAAACAACATTTATATGCTACCTGATAACGAGTTTCATATTCAAAAGACAAATATGAGGCAAGAAGCATGACCAGTCCTTAAAAGAACATCGATTGGAGAAATGTTCACATCAGACATTCCCTTTGATTTCAAAAGACTGCAGTTCCTATTCGACTTGCATTCTCAATGGCCATCAAAGGGCGCAAGGTCAATTACTTAGAGTGAGCGGACTACCATATTTCGAATTTGGTATTCCTGTTTCATTTAAATTATTTTACTTGGATCCCATTAAACATAAATTAAAACAGCCTGTAAATTCTTTCATTCGTGTCAAATCACTATCATGTAATTTGAAAGACCAAGTAAATCCCATATTAAGTATAAATTAGTAATTTAGTTTTCCAATAATTCTGAATTATATTTCTTCTTCGGCAATTATTTCACATACTGAAGTTAGTATTTAGAAGAACTGTATGTTTGCATTTTGATTGTTCATGACTTTAAATATATTTTATATATGACTATGACTAATTCATGAACAGAAAAAAAATCAATGAAGGCTAGAATGATTTTTTTTTAATTTTAATGTTTCATTGTTTTGGTAATGTTTATGGTTACACAAACAGATGTTTTTAATGAATATATGAATAACTTATTTCTCTAGTTAGAATATTTATACTCTTGAACAATAAAATTCTGCTTCATATTTTACACATCATAAAATATATAGTTAACAGTATTTTTTTCAATTTTTTTTTGCACAGCATTGAACAATTTATTGAATCATACACATTTCTACATAACAAATTATTAAGTTCGTCATTTTTTAAGTGTTTGTATTAATAAGCATGAATATATATCAAAGAAATTCAGTGGTTAAGTTAAAGCTAAGAAATTAGACTAAGTTGAACTTAAATTATAATGATCAAATTATATTTGATCAAGTATTTAAAAAAATGTTTTGCCAAAAATTGTAAGTGTACATAAATATTTTTATAAAAACTTAGATACAAGATTGAACCAAAAAATGAAATTAATTAATTACTTTAAAAAATTAGTTAATTTATTTTAAAAATTTAATTTTAATTTCCATAAAATTAATAATTGCAGCAATAAATCAAACTTTTAAATCACTTTTTCATTACTGACATAAAAAAATACTTTACATTTATATACATAAACCTTACTATTTTTTACATGTACGAAACTTAATCTAGATGTAAAATATATACTATTCACATATAAAAAAGTTCTGCTGAAAATAAAGATAACGTTTTTATAAGAAATTTCTAAAAATAAAGATAATTGTTTGTTGAAAGCAAAAGATAAATTCTTCATGAAAAAAGTTATATATCCTTAAAATAAATATTTAAAATCGGTTTTAAGTCGTTCATTTTGAACTTTAAGCATGCAGTTTTGAGATCTGATTAATTTATTTGTGAATTTTAAATAAAATATATGGTTGAATGAAGTTTATGTGAGTATTTCATTGTAAAAGAAAAGTAAGAACCATATCTACCTTATATTTCTTCTATTCTACTTTTGTTTAGGTTCTTTATTTCTGTCATGTTGAGATCACTTTGTTCTGTTACGCTGTCTTCATTTTCTCATTCTTTTTATTTCAACAGATGGCACACGTGTGTTCACTGAGACGTTTCTTAAACGTCTTTGCCAATTGTCACATCTCCTCTTGCATTTATTCCTTAAATGTTTTACCTTGCTTCTGTATCTTAACAGAATAGTATATCAGCTTGTCAGATACATAAAACTGAATCTTCATTTTTCCCCTATTTCTTAACCTTTTTCTCAAGAAGATCACGTGCATCCAACTTTATTTCTGTCCTATGCCAATATTTGAATTTCTTGCTACAATGAAAAATAAGACCACCTGTTGATATGTTAAATCACTTATTTAAAGAAAAATGGGGAAAAATCTATGATAAAAAGAAAGGAATTGATTGGGCACCACAATTTCCTTCAGGTCACATGGTCGGAAATCATTTCTCTTTTGTTTCGCAACACGCAAAATTAAACTTTAAACATTGTCTGTAGGTATTGGTTAATAATTGTTTTATGCATCACATAAAAATGTTACGCCGATTTTCGAATCGGGAAATATTTTTCTATCAGTATGAAAATATATAAATATAACATATAAGTCATCATTTTATCTGTGTCCTGTTTTTTAATGTCATACTTGAAATACATAAATAACTATATAAAAAGTATATAATGATCACTAAAATCACATATTAATAAATATTGTTTTTTTATATTAAACAAAACATTTTTCCTTATTATGTGAAATTTAATAAAATACACTTACGCTAAAATACGTTATTTTATGGAAATATCGTCGCTTTTTTAATTCGTTCTTTACAAACTTGTTGTCAGTAGTTTTAAATAAATATCACTCACATCATTAATTTTTATGTTACGCGTTTCTCCGTCCTCAAGGTGAAATTATTAAAATATTTTAGAATTAGAGATTTGAAGAATTTGAATGTTGAATTTTCAATGACTTTCAACGAATACAAATTACTTAAATGGTATGTTTATCAATGTCAGTCTAGTTTTCTTGCCATATTTGTAAAGATCACCATTTTATGACCTTTGATATTTATCTGGAATTTACTATTATTCAATATTTAAATCAGAGGGGAAATATTTAATTAGTATTGAGTGAATGTTTAAAAAGCGCATATATATCAAATGACAACTAATGCAAATATATATTTTCGCAGAATAAACTAATTTTTTTAGACATGATGATTCGCTTTGGTTCACATTGATTTGCAACATTCTCAGGCTGTGTTGGAAAATCTCATCCCATTAAAAGCTCATTTTATATCAGGGCATATCTTTTTGAATTATGTATTGTTCATCCTGTTTTTGTCTTTCAATGTGCAGTTAGAAATTATAATTAGAATACATCGGGATGTAGACTATTTCACTTCCAATACTAATAGCAAGTCTATTAGAATCGAAAATATTTTATCCTTCAGGAATGCCAGGATAATTTGGAAATATTGTTATCATTGATAACGATGTCTTCATTATCTATTTCTGAAGGACGTAGTTTCCGAATAAATCTGGTCAGAATTACTAATACCGTTTCATATTTTCTCTTCTTACTATTTTACTATCGATTTTAAATACTGTCACTAATCTTTCCAAGTACAAATTTATACGCAGATTTATTCTGTGATTCCGTTTAAAGGTCAATGCAGAATACAACAAATATAACCCCATCTACAATTAGGATACATCAGCACCCCACAGATGATTATTAAAACTATTTGCAGACAATAAACTAACTCTTTCACTTTTTATCATTCTAGATTACAACTTAGTAGAATAATACCTTCAATAAGATTTACTTCTGTTTATCCATTCAGCAGATCCATTGTCAATATCTTAAAAATAAAAAAATTACTACGTATTGAAAGTAAATAATCTATTTTAGAATGATTTGATGAAAAGTTATTTATAAGTTCCCAAGAAGAAAGCGTAGAAAGTATTTATTTAACCGAAAAGATAGCAATGCTGAAGTAAGTCTTTAATTAATTGGTTCGAATACTTTTTTTCATGTACAGATCCGTATAGAACAGGTCAACACGAGTATTTTGATGTAAAACATGGGGGCCTCGAATACAGCGTCATAGTCTACTTACAAGAAGAACATTAATTATGAATCCGACAGTTTCTATTCCAAATTATGATGCATACGACAAAATGGAAGCTTCCCCAGAGGACTGTGGTCACCACAATATAAATGGTTACACGACGATCAAACATCCGTACAAAAGATAAACGGTTAAGTTTTATGCAAAATGTTACCAGACTTCATCACACTCAGCGGAACTTCGATCTCTAAGCGGAGCATTTTCACCTTAGACTGATCGAGCTAGACTCCATTACGAAAACAGACAATGCTATAGGGTGGTCACCTTACTTCCCAAAATTTATCCCGTGCGATTTTTTTTATGGAGACATTGGATAGATGTAGCGCATTTCACATATTCCTCAACGTTAGTCGGCTTGAGAGCAGCAATTGAAACCAACGTCAAGGAAATTTCAACACGTTTTGCAAAAAACAATGAGAGATTTTAATTCCAGACTTCATGTCATTTGTTCAAACAGTTCGGCATTTAAAATATCTACTATATTGAAAACTCTCAATAAACATTGATTTGCATTTTTTTTTTTTTTTTTTTTTTTTTTGCTTTTTCTTTTCTTGAAATTTTTATAACACAAGCTTCACATATTAATTGGACTATGAAACTAAATTCGAGAATTCCCCAGGTTATACATCAAAATACTCATCTTGATGGGTTCCAAATCTATAATTATTAGACTTTGCACATCTTGTGGCACCCTATAGACTGCCATGCTTTTGGGAATTTGATTCCGTTAAACCTGTGGGCTATTTATCAGACAATTCCATTAACTTCATTTGCAAAACTTTTCCTATGTTTGTACCCTTTTGTATTTTTAAATCAATATCGAATTGTTAAAATGAATTTTTATTTGTGAATACACGTCTCTTTATTATATAAATATTTTTCTCTGTGATATTCTATATTCAGTTGATGAACAATATGATAAGAATATTAATGGGCAAATTTTTTACTAATCGAGCTATTACTTAATTTAAAGAAAGATCTTAAAGTTTGTCTCAACTTAACTAGTGCTTGGTTCATCAATTTATTAATTAATGAGTTGCATATGCTTCACTTTAATTCATTAATATTTAATCGACAGCACACATTATCATTAGTTTTCCTTAAATTCTCAAAAAGCAACAAATGTTATTAAACTATTAAAAACTAGAAAACGTTGACAAACTGTTTAATAGCAACGAGAATGAAGTAAATAATTGGATTCCCTGGAAAATAGGAATTTCCCTCTCAATCAAAATTCACAATTAGTTCCTTATCTACTAAATTACTTACTGAAGCAATGAAGTGAATCACGCCTACTTCATGACCTGTGGAACTTCTAAATTTTGATAAAGCCAAAACAATCAAAGCAATATCGATATTAATTGAAATAGACAAAGCTTAAAATCGGTAATAGACATACATCGCGAATTTTCTTATACTTGCCTTTATTTGATTTCCTCTTCTATAGTATCTTGTAACATTATATAGAGAAAAGAAGTAAATTTTTATTTTAAGTCATCCGATTTTGCTAGAAAAGATTTGGTTCAAAACGATATAAACTTACAATATTCTTATCAAGAACATGCACCAACCTTACTTTTTTATTACATTACACTATATTTATATACATTATACTGTTTTGATCACAATTACAGGCGTGATAGAGTATAAACGTTGATGTATTAAATACAAAATTAAATTCACCGTTTTATGTCGATGGTGTAAAAATCGTTTAAAGTGCAATCTACTTTCTCTTGTATAATTATGTCAATAGAAATTTAGCACAATGATGGATTCGAATAGAAAGTCAAAATAATTATATAATTGAATGTAAAAAAGAGATAAATGATATCTTACATTATCTAATAGTATTCTAAAAAATGTTCTTTTTAAGGCAAGTTGAAAAAAGGAAGAATGGTCCTCCTAAAATATAAATATTAATCTAAATTTCAATAATGAATACCGATAACAACATTTTCTATCCGTTTAAGATTATTTTATGATCATTTCATTAATATACACTAGAAGAATCACCACGGTTTTATGACAATTAACAGAGAAATTTAGAAGATTTTAAATGAAATATAGAATGCAATTTTAGTATTAATTTTGTTTGTGGTTAAATCACTTTTAGTATCCTCAGGTGACTATGAAAACACTCCTTCGGAATCATTTCCCACAACACATGAACTGGATATTTTTATAATAAGCTCGAGTGGTGTAGCATTATATTATTTTGTATTATTTTTACTCCTAAACAAAATATGCGAAGCCTTAGCAAAGCAAATTTAATTTGGCAGTGAAGCATTTAATCAAAAATTTTATTAATAAATATTAAGTAAAGTTTAAAATTAATTTTAATACATATTCGATAAAATTTTAAAATATCCAATGCACACGCATTTAAATAAGTAACTGAAACTTTGTAATATATTATCACACAATATAGTTAAAAATTATAAAATACAAAACATTAATGGGAAAAAAATTAATAACATATAAAAATTTATACGTTTTAAAATGAGGGGAAATTAGTTTTGTGCAGTAATTTGCTCTGATATTATTGAAGAAAAGAGTTAATATTTAATTAATAATTTCATCCATATTTAAAAAAAAGGGTTTTCTAAATGAACATCTACTAAGAAATAACAATGCGTTGAATTCTCTTCTAAACCAATGTTCCTCTTGTAAATCGAAATGAATTATTTCATGGTTACCATTTCTTTAATTATCGTTATCATTTACATATTACATGTTAATTATCATTCTATGTGAATCATTTTGAAGTTAATATAATAAATAAAATGAATGTGTAAATAATCATGTGTTAATAAAAATGAAGATTATATCTTGCCATTTATTATTATTATTATTCACACTTTGCATGCGATTTGTCATGTAATTGATTATTTTTATATTAATCCATTTATATTACTATTTCATATTATATTATATTTGTAATTTATTATATTATCATTTATATTTTATTATCATTTTTAATATTTAGCATTTTATACAAACCATTATCCGGATGATAAACATTAGCATGTATAAATTATCCTTTTATAAATAAATTATCATATAAGTTTTCAAAAATGTTTATTAGCAGTTTACTTAAATAAACAAAATTATGTGTTTAAATTTAACCCTTATGCAGGTAATAAAATTAATTTGAAACCCAAATTTAGCTAAGCATGCACAAAAAATTTTCTATCTTAAAGAAGAAAAATAATTCTTGCCTTAAAATGAAGCTCCCTTCCTTTTACGAGCTGGTTTCTTTAATCAATTTTGGGAAAATATTTTTTTTTTTTGTAATCTGAACTATTTTTACAGAAATAAACAAATTTTCCCTCTCATATTTCTTAAATGTACCACTATTTATTCTCCAACGAATTGCTTCTAATCAGTCTCAAATTACGACGAAAATAATAAGAAAAAAATGTCCTTAGATTTTGAACAATTCAATAAATACTTTAATTGGTTTTAAATTTCGATAGTAAAACACTTGTATAACGAAATCTAAATAAAGAACGTAGAATAAAGGTTTTAAAAAAAACATATAAAAAATTCAATTATTTTAGTATGCAATAATCAATTCTGTAAACTGAATAAAAATCATTTCAATTTCTCTTCCTAAAACCTTTTTTTAACCATAGAAAATTTAAATGGTTTTATTAAAAGAAAATCTAACAGGAGCATTTTTACGCATAAAAGATAATCTATAAGTTTTTATATCATTCAAAAATTATATAATTTCATTTTAATTTAAATATTTGGAACATACGTATCAAAATTTTGGAACAAATGTCACATTACTCATTAAATTTCTTTCTCAGAAATTGTTAATAAATGAGGATGCTAATAATGCCTTATCATATAAAACTGAATTAAATGATTATCTCTTCTAGATGCACCTACTTAAGTTACTAAATTTCTCCAACTAAAACTGTATGTATAAACAGATTATGAAAATTTCAAAAGATTGAATTAACTTCCCATAATTTTTGATTGATGAGTAACATATTAATTAAGAATTATACGTTAAGTAACACATAACTCTTATATTAAAATGTTACATAACATATTAATATATATAAGTAAAATAATTAATAGGTTGAGTAGCATATTAATTAAGAGTTATTCCGTTTGATAAATCCAATAATTTAAGAGTTTGAATTTGATTCTTTTATTTCGTAGTTTTGCACATTTTAAGGATAGGAAATTCAGTAAATGTCACACATTTTACAGGAGAAAGAAGTTTCTAAGGAATTTTGGAACTTATTGCATTTTTGTAGTCTACTGATAAAATAATAACGGTCTTTTAGATAATCATTGCACTCAGTAGTTGTAAGTCATTGATTACAGAACTTATATCACTAGTGATATCTATTTATGCTTTTGTTGAATTCCTTTAAAGATCAAAAGCTGTTAATCATTTTCCAAACTTTAAAAAAAATGAATTTTTCTTGCGTTTTAAGAAGATGAAAACAGTTTGGGTGATTTCCAGGAAACTTTCCCGCATTTTCTCAAGAATATATGCTTTTATAATTATTAATAAACATATGTCAGTCGCGAACAATAGTTACGAAAGGATTTATTAAATCGTAATTTTTGTAATTTAGTTGGAATTCCGTTAATAAATAAATACCATGAAACCAAATCTGTCTTTTTTCGTACCGATTAAAACCAAAATTTGACTCTAAACTAAAATTATAATTCAAAATCTCATATAGCATTTCCTATATTTCTCAATGCATATATTTTATATATTTGTTTGCAATTCCATATATTTGTCAGCATTTCAGTTATCGCTTTTACATGTTTATGAGATCACAGAGCAGCAGACAGTCAAACCTTTAGCGGATTTAGTTCAAAATATTATATTTACCAGCAGTTTGGATTTTAAACCTGTAATCCAATTTTACTTATCTAGCTCACTTTGTTTTATATTCATCATATTTGTTCATATTAATCCTGAAAGATAAATTATTTTAAGTGGATTTGGTACAAAATTTGCTAAAAGCTTAAGGATTCGAACGATTCACCAAATTTATCATATTTTTGTCATTATAATTAATGGACTAGAATGAATTCATAATCCAACCGAAAAGATAAAGAACATCAACTTTAAATATATCATAAATTAAGATTGTTATATTTAGATTAAAAACAATTTATAACTTTCTTTTGGCATTCAGCTGTCAGCAATGCATTTTATACTTTACATCAATCCTGAAGATGAAGTTTCTTATTTATAAGCAAAGAAATAAGATTAAATGATTCATAGGATCGTCAGTAAACACTCTGCTGAATCATCTCAAGCTTACTCAAACAGTTCTATAAATAGATTCTCATTGAATACGGAAGAGTGCTGTGAAGTTCATTCACCAATGAAACCTTATAACTGAGAGCATCAGAACGCCTCTACCTTGCTTATGTTATGGCTGTATGTGGATTCACTGTAAGAACATTTAAGTAACATTTTCCTAGCAACAATGTTAAAGGCATGAAAATAGTATAAATAGCATCTAAGCTTCGTCATAAGAGTTATCGCAATGCCGTAAAAATTTCTCTATTATTTAGGAAGCATTCATAGGGTTTCTTGGAGTATTGTTAAGAAGAGTACTTATTGTATTATTTATTCGAGTGCAGCATTTGAATTATTTTAATATTGTTGAGTGAATAAAATAGAATAAATCAGTAAAGGAAATAAGATTTTGTATTGAAATAAATTTCAAAATTACCCTCAGCAAAGCTGAAAGGCAAAGGTATATTCCTCTCTATCTAAGTTACTATTTTCTAATCTCTTCAATCCTTAGACAAAATCTCACTGGAAACAATCAAAATTAGAGCTTGAAAATCATTTTTAGCCCCTGGTTTCTAAGGTACTGCAGTTTCCAAAAATCATTTAATACAAAAAGGATTCGTCTTAATGAGACATTAATTTGACTAATTGCATTTTGTTTTTCTATTTTTATTACTAATATAGTTATAAAGAAAAGAAATTTCCAGTCCCCATCATTTCCTCCCCTTTTAACTAGATGGTCCATTTACGAACCCATCTGAGATTTTTAAATTTCTAAAACATAGATCAAACCAGTTAAAATTCAAACAAAATCACTTTAATTATACTATCTCTCTCTCTCTATAGATATATATATATATTGATCTGTGTGTGCATGTGTATTCTGTGTATATATATATGTGTATTTTTTCTATAGGAATCAACTTAAAAGCTGAAATTTTTGAGCAATTACTTATAATTATGAAAATATTGAATGAGGCATTATTATCAACCATAGATTGACATCGCTTGTTATAAATATTTTTGTAAAAATTCCCTTATTCTTTTATCTAGCGAAACTAACGATGATAAAATAAACTTATCTAAATCATTGGGATTCTCTAAACTCATAGAAGCTTTCGACCCATACTTGGTAGTTTGTTCGAATTGGTGTTGAATAATATATAAATGAGAACGACAATTTCAATAATCAAAACCTTGTGATAGAAACTTTATAAATTTCAATGAAAAATAAAAGAGAGATCCTCTTAATTTTTCTAACAAATTCATTTTATTTTATTGTATTGATAGTTCAAAAATTCCAACTTATAAAAATGACAAAGACTGCACGCATTCTACACAAGATCCTGTGTAATAAAGACTTTCCTTTTATTATTGGGTGCATCATTATTAAACTGTTATCAGTATTCTGATCAGTTCTGATTCAGCACATTTTGGCTCTCTAGAGAGAAAATTTAAAAAAATAAAAAAAATCCAACAAAATCGGTTTTTCTAAAATTTTCTAGCATGCTCCTAAATAAAACTTTTTCCCAATCGCACAGTGCATTACGATTGCGGACCTTGGACATGTGCTCTTATTTCAATATCTACTATTAATTCACTCTCTCCCTATATTTATATATCTTTTTCAAATTTTCAATCGTTAATAAAATATTTTTTACTCATCCACCTCAAGTTCAAACACATTTTTTAAAACTTGTAGTGGATGACACTAAATGTTTATTAATTCCTTTAAACACCAAATTATTCATTAAATGTAATTTAATTTTAATACTTTTAATACAGTTTTAGCAGTTTGTAATAAAAATTGACATCAATAGGCGGTAGCTGAGTTGGTAAAATGCAAGGATTTCAATATTTTTTCCGTGAAGGTGAAGATTGCGAGTTCAGTTTTTGCAAGAAACAATAATATTTTTATAAATTAATTAATTTCAGTTTTACATGGGAGAAAAAAATCCCTTATATAAGTAATTAAGCAGGATATTAATTTAGGAATAAATACCGTCAGTGGCGAAGATCGCTAGAAAAAAAATTTCTTTTTGCCGCTTGATATTGTGATTCTGTCATGTGTATACACCTATTCATATTAATTACAATGATTTGGTAAAAATGTTCTATGTTAACCAAAGAAGGAATTGACTTTTTTTTAAAAAAATATATTACTTATTTTTATTTTTAGTGTCCTATATATAAAAGTTCTGAACATCAAAGTATTGTGAAGAGTATGCCTTATAAACCAATGAAACCAAAATTTAACGCAAAACTACAATTTCAGTTCAAAGATAAAATATCAAATCCATTTATTCAGTATTTGCGTTTACATGCGTGACAATGTACAAAGTGACAAACGGTCAACACTTTGTCAGTTCCATCTTCCTTCTTACATTTTATAATACTTGTATTCATTTATAATCGAACAACCAGACAAATTTCACGAGAAAGGATTTTTTTTAAAATTTAATACGCATCTATAAAGTTGGTGAAAAGATAATGTGACATATTTCATCAATCTGACTTGAAACCGATTCAGGCCAAAATGTGGGCAGGAGCAGCTTGAGTCGCATTGCATTTTGCACATATGGGATAAATTTTGTGTCCCATCACATGTCGTTGTACACGAGTGTGTCCACTTCGAAATCTAGCGAGAATTGCCTGATCGCGCCTGATGTCAACCCCAATTAAAACAGCAGTAGAGCGACTTTTCGTATAACATTCATGCACGGTGCCCTCCTCCAAGATGAATAGATGTTTTGTCTTAATCTGGTATCGATTTCTGAAAAAGTAAGGCAGCCACCAGGAACAGTATCCTTATGGTTGCCCTCTCTGGCCAGACCATCGGCAATTTCTTTTGTGCGCACTTTCACGACCCACTGAAAGGTGATCGTAACATTGGCAATCAATCGATTCAAAAGCTGGACGATATTTCGATGAAGTCGTGCAATCTGCATGCCTCCAACCTTCGGATAAATACTGAATGGAACTTTGGCTGTCCCTCAGAATCCAAATGTCAGTGCAAACACTTACAGCTATTCAAAATCTCAAAGCCTCATCAATAGCTGTTAGTTCTGCACGGAACACTGAGCCGTTTTCAGGGTTTTTTACATAGATCCCAATGTCGTTTTCTTGGGAGGAATGGGTGGGGTACGTCGGGAGTGTACTCTTCTGGTAGGGTCACCCAAGGAGTGAAGGTCATTCCATTATGCTCAGCCAAATGCAATGCAGTCATGAGACAAAGTCAGACTTCAGCCTTTGATGCTTCCAGGTCTTTGATCTCTTGGATCTTCATTTTAAGCCCTTTTACCATGGCTTCTAAATCTGACTTAAAATGAGTTATCGATTTCGTCAGCAGGCAGATAAATTAATATAGAGACAGAGTAACAATCATCATTCCTAAAATGTGTTTTTTATACTCCTTAAATTCCAAAAAATAAATAATACTCAAAGTCTAAGATTCGAGTTTCCCGAAATGCAATATTTTATAAACTTATTATTTCTTATATGAAAGGCTACTGTGGCCTGGTGGTGAGGTGTCGGCTTTAGAACCAGAGGATTTCAGGTTCGAGACCCAATTCCATCGAAGAATCATCATGCAAGGGGGTCTTTTGCTCATTAAATTGGTCAAGCCAAAGGTCCTCCCTCTTGTGTGGTGTAGGGAGATGGGTGCCAGCTCAGGTGTTGTCCTCGTCATCTGACAGCGGTTCAAACTTACGAGGTCCGCTCAAAAATAGACCTAGTGTTGCTATATAACAATACGTTAATACATCTCAACTAATTCTTATATGAAACTGTGCGATTTTAATTATAAGAAAACGGCAGTTGATAACATGTGAATTTTTAATTAAAATTATTAAAATGCCAACAACTATATTTAACCTATTGCATTGTTATCGTTTATTTAGTGCCTCTTAATTTTTCAAAAAATAGCCGAAACATCTGCTGCTAACAAATATCTGTGTGTGTTTTGTAGCTATCTAGATAAAAATTTGTTAAACTTGAACTGATGCTTCTTCTCATCTATTTGAATTAAAGATATTTATCCTTTAATTAAAGCATTTACACAAATATCATCCTTGAGAATTGAACACATCATTTTTAAAGTTAAACTTTAATTAGCTTAATTAAAACTAATTTTGCCGCTTTCATCAAGATCCTTCATTCTGTAATTAGGAAAGCGAAAGGGAATTCGATATTATTTTACGTTTCAAGTTTATAAAACTTGTTTAGTGTTGCAATTTGAAACTTTGCACTAAAATTGTGTTGACTCCAAAATATACTTCAACGAAGAACGCTATTTCAATGATACTTCAAAAATGTGAGGTTGACATGTTGTGTAGTGTAAACGTTAGCATATGAAATTAAAAGCAAAGTTAGTAATAATATGTATTATATTTTTGGGTCTTGGCAAAATGTAATTAATCTATTTTAAGTTATATAAAAATTTGCCTTGCCATGATTGTAGGGGAAAAGTTACTTTAGAACTGAGTTTGCTTTGTTGAATAAACTGATTAGATAAATGAATTAATTGAAACACGATATTACAACCCTATAACACATCAACAGTCAGTGCCTTTCCAATTAGAATCTTAAGGTTACTTAACCAGGGCTTTGAATATGTACTGTAATATAAATCACAGCCTCTGAGGGTCTTTCTTAGTACTCGCCATCTTACCAGTTTCAAATTTGATAGTTTAAAATAAAGAAATTCCTGCCTGCATCTAAGGTATTATTTGCCAACATAAGTTATTGATGTTAGAAACAATCAAAATTAGGGCTTCAAAATCACTTTTCAGCCTCTAGCTTCTAAGATGTTTCAGTTATTTAACACTTTATTTGCAGAAGTTATTCATTTTGATGAGGTGTTATTTTGGCTAATTGGATTTATCTTTATGTCTTCAATATTAAGAAAGTTATATCCAAATGAAAATTTAACTCCCCCCCCCCGCTGCATGAAATTTTCTATATTTCTAACAATATATTCCAAATCCTGCTCACGTGATAACTTAGAATAAAAGTTATATATATATATATAAACTTTTGAAAGAGTAGTTTGTGGTTCTAGGAACCATGATCGGTAAAAAACTGCAGAAAATTATCTGAAGTCTTGACTTATTAACTTATGAAGCTTATTGCAACAGGTAGCCTTCTTATAGGAAACCACCAAAAAAGTTAACGAATTCTGAATCAATATCAGGTGCCTGATAACTGACTTACTTCTTTGTGTGGAGGCTATGGTGAACTGATGGTAAGGTCTCGGCTTCAGAACCTGAGGGTTGTAGGCTCAAAACCTGATTCCACCGAAGGATCGCCATGTAAGCGGGTTTGGTGCACGTTAAATCCAACAGCGCCAAACGTCCTCCCAGTAGTGTGGTGTGGAAGCTTGAGAGGAGGGTACCAGCACAAGTGTCATCATTATCATCTGACCACGGTACAAAATTTCAAGGTCCTTTCTAAAATAGCCCAAGTGTTGCTTCAAAAAGGGGCATTAATGTAACTAAATTAAACTACTCCTCTGTATTACAGAATTCGGTTGAAAAGTGTTAGTAACAAGAACTCTGAACATATAACCAAAACAATCATAAAATAAAAATAGAAAATTGACAATCTGTGAGATAAGGATAAATAGTGTTTGTAAAATAAAATTATACAAAAAGTGAAAAAAAAAGAAGGATGGATTGGAGAAAAAGCGTAAAAAGTATTTTTTTAAAATTCAATCATATCTTCAATCTTACGCTGTGCAGAACGCTTATTTTTCCATAAATTATCACTGCAAACTATGGTTTAAGTAGGATTTATCTTTTTTATTAAGCTATTAATTCATTATCAAGTGAAAAAGTAGAAGATACTCAGCTGGAGTATAAAATGTCTCATGAGAATGGCAAAAAGAATTTATTTTAATTATAAAAAAAAAAACCAGAGGATAATAAAAGCCAAAAACAGTAAAAAAAAAAAAAGAAATGCAAAAAAATAACAACTGAATTATTTTTTTAATTATTTTCTCTTATTTCTTTTTCAAAGTTCAGTTCTGCGACTGAATATCAGACTACGTAGAAGAAATAGATATTTACTTTAATTAGTGATTAAAAGATAACTATGTTATGAGCGTGTTTCATCGTCAAGAATAATTGGATTTTACAAGCCTATATTGTGGATATTTCAGGACTATCCCCCCTTGTGACAAACAATACTGAATAATAATAATATAACATAATTCCCCACTATTTCAGTTTTTATAAATTCGTATTGAATGATTGACTCTCCACAACCACCTCTACTTTTAAGTAACTAACAATAGCAAGCGAAGTATTGGTATAGTGCTGAAATGAAAGTAAAAATTACAACTTAGAAATGGCCATTGTCACTAATACTAAACTTTGAAATCAGGAAATATATCATAAAGCCTTATTCCAATGAAACGTATCGTCACTTTTCTGAAATTTTGCTGAAGATCTTAGACTTTATAAACAAAAGCAATGCCTTTTTTCTCATACTGAAAAATGTATACTAATCGTGACACTCGATAATGAAAAACACTTGGGATAATAAGGCATTTAGCAAGTTTTAAAATCATTACAGTTAGTCGCGAAAAGAAAACTAACTCTGACTGTATATTTAATTTTAAATATTTCCGACTGTCAATATTTTTATACAATTTTTATTTCTTTGCGTAAATTTTTATTAGCTCAAAATAAATTGGATATCTCTTTTTTTAGGTCGGTGAAAATTTTTATCAGTGTACTGAGAGTCTGCATTTATTTCTTCATAAAAAAACGCACTTTCAAAACTATTAAATAATTTTGCATATTTGTTTATGTGATTTAATTATTTTTGATTTAATTAATTATTTTGTTTGTGTCTTTCTTATTCTTTGTATACTTGTTTATTGTATAAATGAACCCTGAACATAGACGGAGCAGTTTGGGCCAACCCTTAAGTATGCTTGGAATGTGAGGGGAGAGTTGTTGAGATTTTTTGTTAACAACCATATCCGGTGTTGGTGTGTAACTGGTGCAGGCAAGCACCCTCTCACTCTCCGTTAGCGGCAAAAAGTGTTATTTGTTCGCTCGTTGTTAGCGGCACTTTCTATATTTCAACATATATATTATGTGTTTCCTTGTATATCAGTGATCGTCGTCCATGTTTTGTATATATATATTTGTGTATGTGTGAAAATAAACAAGAAAAAGTAAAGAAGAATATTTCCTTGGATTAAATACACACACCCTGCCAGAGCTATACATATACGTGTAGACAATATTAAAGAGACAGTAGTAGAGTTTTAACTCCATATTTTAACTTAGAGTCTATTCCATTGATGATCCATATTATGATATTCTCATTTTATTTCTTCATCGAAAAATCTTCTTTTAAAGCTATTAAAAATATGTATATTAAAGAGACAGTAGTATAGTACATATTCTATATTTGGGCTTAGAATATTACTCTATACATGATACATATATTGTTAATTTGCATTTATTTCTTCGTTAAAATGCTTCTCTCTAAAGTGATTTTCGAACTATATATAGTAAAGGAACTGCTGCAGAATATTTGTTTCATATTTGAGCTTAGAATATTTATTCTATATATGATATATGTATTAATATTTTGCATTTATTTTTTATCAATAAAGTTATTTAAAAGTTTTATATTGTACAGAAATAGTATTAGAGTATTTATTCTATACTTGATCTTAAAGTATGTATTCTTGAATGAAACACATACGGATATTTTGAATTTATTTCCTCATCAATAAAATCTCACTTCCAAAGCTATTGAAAAATGTTATCTAGTAAATGTAAAATATTATAGTTATTTAGTAAATATGTAATAATAAAATGTTATATAATAGAATATCCACCATATTTGAGCTTAGAACATTTATTTCATGGATTATCCCCATACCGATATTCAGTGTTTATTTCTTCATCAAAAAATCTCACTTTAAAGCTATTTAAACATTCCATATAGTAAACAGTCATTAGTATTTGAGCTTAGGATATTTATTCAAAAGATGATCCATACATTGATATTTTACATTTATTCATTAAAAAAGTCTCACCCTAAAGATTCTGAAAATTTTATACAGTAACGAAGCATTATTAGAGTTTTATTCCATATTTATACTTAAAGCATCAAATTTCAAAAGAGTACAGAAATGAATCTGTTTCCGGTGATGGCTGAGTTTTCGTATAAATCGGACTTCCGGTATCCTCTATTGATAAGAAAAAGTAAAATTCCATGCAAAAGTTTTAAATGCATAAAAAATTTTAATTTCTTAAAAACTTTCTTTAAGTCTGTTACTTTCTGTATTTTTGCCATTTCTTCCTTAATGACAAAATTCCAGATTCAAAGTTTAATTTTGCAATAGCTTACCATAAATAAAAAAAATAAATAAAGCTGACATTTTTGTAAATAACATTAAGCTTTTGATATATATGTACATAGAAATGTTTCAATTCATCAACCAGATGATATGTTCAATTCATAATTATGATTATATAATGAAATAATTTTATGCATTTTTTTTTACTTTGTAGGAAAAATGAAATCAAAAATTATGAGCCAATTCAGATAAAAATAAATTTTACAAATCTTATGAATTTAAGAGCTTAAAAACTATCACAAATAATTTACTATATTTGCCTCTTATTATGAATAAATCCCTTGTGATGGCTGAAAGTATAATTTAATATTGTTTCTTTTTTTACTAATTAACGATTTGTTCCCTATACATCAAAATGAAAAATAAATTTTAACTTTTTTCACATTATATTGGTTTGCCAATTATTTCATATAAGAAAAGAAAAAAACAATTAAGCACAAATGAATAATTATCATAGATAATTCTGATAAACAGCAGCAAAGCAAAACAAAACAAAAAAACTTCAACAAACCGAACGACAAACATGCAATAAAGTAAGATTTAAAAGAATTTAAAATCCATTTCGGTCATCAAATAAACAAATGTAAACAACGTTCATATATTAAATAGTTTTTTTTAATGAAATCCAAGCAAATGCACGTCAGAAAGCTTGATTACCTAAACAGAGGAGAGAGTTAGAGACGTGCAACTTAAATCATTAAAATGAAGCGTAAAACAACTGCAAACAAATAACCTATTAAAATTCGCCTTTAAAACACAAGAGAAAACTAGTTGTTTATTCCAAAATCAAAGATTTTACTTTGAAAATAATAATTAATAATAATTGAAAGTAAATGTATGTAATATGTTTTTCTCACTTTAAGTTAATGACTATTTTGAAACCTAAAATTATTTCAAAGCTTTTAAATTTCGCTATTACTTAGCTAATACACTGAAGTGACAAAAGTCATGGGATGACTGGTAATATCGTGTCGGTCCTCCTTTTGCCCGGCGAAGTGCAACAACTCGACGTGTCATGGAGTCCTCAAATCGTTGGAAGTCCTCTGCAGGAATATTGAGCCATGCAGTCTGTATAGTCGTCCATAATTGTGAAAGTGTGGATGGTGCAGAAGTTTGGGCACGAACGGACCTTTCGATGATGTCCCATAAATGCTCGATGGGATTCATATCGGGCTATCTAGGTGGCCAGATCATGCGCTGGAATTGTCCGGAATGTTCTTCAAACCAATCACGAACAGTTCTGGCCCGGTGACATGGCGCATTGTCATCCATAAAAATCCCATCGTTGTGTGGGTACGTGAAGTCCATGAATGGCTGCAAGTGATCTGCAAGCTGCTGAACATAACCATTTCTAGTCAATAATCGGTTCAGTTGCACCAGAGAACCGAGTCCATGCCATGTAAAAACATCCCACACCATTATGCTGCCACCACCAGCTTCAACAGTGCCTTGCTGACAGTTTGGGTCCATGGCTTCGTGGGGTCTGCACCACACTTGAACTCTACCATCAGCTCGTAACAACTGAAATCGTGACTCTTCTGACCACACCACCGTTTTCCACTGGTATAGGGACCAGTCGATATGCTCACGAGCCCAGGAAAGTCGCTGCAGGCGATGTCATGCGGTCAGTAAAGGCACTCGAGTCGGTCTTCTGCTGTCATAGCCCAAGGAAGACAAATTTCGCCGCACAGTCCTATTGGACACGTCTCTCGTACGTCCCACATTGATTCCTGCAGTTATTTCACGAAGTGCTGCGTGTCTATTAACATTGACCATTCTACACAGACGTCGGCGGTCTCAGTCGTTAAGTGCAGGTGGTCGCCCACAGCGCTGTCCATGATGGGATGTGATGCCTGAAATTTCATACTCTCGGCACACTCTTGATACTGTGGAGCTCGGAATGTTGAATTCACTAACTATATCCGCAATGGAATGACCCATGCGTCTAGCTCCAACTAACATTCCACGTTCAAAGTCTGTTAATTCTCGTCGTGCCGCCATAAATCACGAAAAACCTGTTCACATGAATAACTTGAACACAAATGAAAGCTCTGGAAAACGAACTGCGCATTTATACTTTTTCGCTGCGATACTACTGCCATCTGTATATTTGCATATTGCTATCCCATGACTTTTGTCACTTCAGTGTAATAAAATATCTATATATTTTTCTAAATATTTTTACATCTATAAATATTTTATATTCAAATCTAGGTCTCCCATTTTGATAATTTTCAATATATAAATTACCTCATATTTCTTTGATTCGGTTTCTACTCTTTTATTTTTCAAGAATATTCACCATGATGAATGCTTTCGATTATTATTGCGTGATTTTTAATGCCATTTCATATATTTTTTATGTGCGCTGTGTATGAATTAATAATAAAGTATTCAATTTCCTGTGATTATTTTATTGCTATTACCGATGTGTATTTATTTATCTCTATCTTGTATTTTTGCAATTTCTTAACTCAATACTTCTTGATCAAAAACAAAATTTGATGCATAAGTTTTTATACAAATTTCTTGATTTCTGTATTTACGTTTAAGAATGATATAGACAGTGCTGCTGTCGCAAACATAATACCGATTTCTCCAATGTTTATTTTGTCCGAAATTACATGATTTATAGAGGCATCTAACATTTGTATTTGCTTCCTTGCTTTCGTGTTTAAGAAATTTCATGAAATATAAGATTTCCAACATCCCCAGCATTATCAACGAAATGATTTTTTATTTCATAAGAAAGAACATGATTTTTAGAAACATCTATTGTTTGTACTTATCTTCCTTACTTTTGTTTTTGAGAGATTTCCGAAAATATAATATGGCCATAGTCCTCAAAATTTTCAACGAAACGATTTTTTATTTTGTAAAAATGGACATGATTTTTAAATAAATCTACTGTTTTTACGTATCACCCTTACTTTCGTTTTTGAGAGATTTCCAGAAATATAACACGGCTGAAATTCCGTGGACTTCACAACTAAACAATTTTTTATTTCATTTAAAGGAACATGATTTCTAGATGCATCTGCCTTTTTAACTTACCTCCGATGCTTTTTGTTACTTAGAGACTTCATGAAATATAACATTACCGAAATCCCCAGTCTCAACAACTAAACCATATTTAAACCTTGACCGAAATTTTGCTTTTCTTCCTGTAACAACATAGAAATAGCATTTAGTTATTCCACAAAGTTTAGCAACACACATTATGGCATCAAATTTAAATAATAAATCATTTCATTACGAAAGTATATGAATAAATTCCCAAAATTCCATACGTTTAGGTCGCCTCAAAACAACTTTCAGAGCCAAGGATATCAAGGTCATGAAAGCAATCATCAGTAAAAGCAATGAGTTATAACAACTCATCAAACATGATTCTTTCATCAGTCTAGCTCATAAGTTTGAACAGCTGTGGAAATAAAATTATGTTGATTTACACAAACCTAGGGCAGGAAAGGTAGGGAACACTTCATTTCCTCAACTCTTACACCGAACATACTTTTCGTGATATTATTCCCTTCCCAGAAGAGTATTTAGATATTTTACAGACCTCGGCACTTCCCAATACGAAGTCACGCTTTTACGAATATTGTCAGTTAATTTCCCATTTCAAAACATTTTTTAAAAAGGATTTATTTTAGTTTAGTATTTTGTGTTTGGATATTATTTGTTTTTATTTGTGTATTATGACTCTGGATTGCGCAACATTTATGTTTATACGTAATATTACTAAAGCAGATAATCAGTTTTATAACTATTCTAAAAATTAAAATAACGCATTCAAACATTCAGAAACTTAATCAGTTACACTTCATCCGTGGTGGAATGAAAGTAAGGCCTCTGCTTCTAAGAAATTCGGAAGATTTCAGGTTCGAGACTCGCTTTCACCGAATAGCCGTAGAGCATGCGGGTCTAATGCAAGTCAAATCCATCGGAGTTTAATGCTCTCTTCTTCATATGGTGAGAGATTTTGGAAAAGGGTTAGCAGTTCAGGTGTCATCCTCTTCATTTGGCTGCAGCTCAAAATCCTCCCTCCATCTCCAATCCCATCAAAGTCCGCCCCCAAATAATCCTTGTATTGCTTTAAAACGGTGCGTTAATATAACTAAACTAAACTTCATAACATGTTGATGCTATTCTAATATTTCATCATTCAGTGGAATTTGAAATATAATTGGTACATTTTGCGTTGTTATATAAATATGAATTGGTTTAAAGGTACTTAATTGCAATGGGTGGATTATAATATACTATTTGATATAGAAGGAAATTCATATGTAAAATTACACATAATCTTAATTAATTGCAGTTTGTCGATTTCTGAAATCTTTATTCAAATCCACTTTCAGTCTAGTGGTCCTAGACGGCTGCTTATTATATTTAATTAAGAATCCATTGCTATTTCATTTCAGTTTTTGAAGATAAATTACGCCTCAAGGAATTTGCATTGGATTATTTAGCCCATACCAATGCATTATTTTAAAATTATAATATTTATATGCTGGAGTATAAATTGAAAATATTGACATACGTGATGAAAAGACAGTTCTTTAAAAATCTCTTCTGTATAGTGTTGAATTTACATCAGTCGAATTCGGTAAACTGTCATTGCAGTAGGTATTAAGAAAAAAAGATTTCTTCAAATTTAGGACTAATAATTAAATTTCAAAATTTAAGTATTTATCACGTTTGTGAAAAAGAATAATGTTTCACAATATCTTTTATAAAGTTAATTACGTCGAAAGATTTTCTTAATAATAATTTAATAAGTATTTTTAATGAGCATTCTGAAGATTTTGGTGTTATTTGTATGTCTTCAAATGCTTTGTGATTTAAGATCTTAATCTTCTTGCATCCAAATTATTAGGGATTTTTGTTATTTGACTTTATATTATTTTGGGAAACGCAAATATTTTTGGTTGTATTTTTTTTTACTTTGCAGATTTTTTTACGTATGTACTTTTTGTGTATCATCAAAAGAATGAATGCAGATAAATATAAGGTAGAAAATAAACATATATATGAGTAGGTTATTTTGAAAATGGGGCAAATCCATTTTTTGTTATTGTGAGATATTTAAAGGTTTGCTTTGTAAAAAATTTAAAAGTATTAGTGAGTATTAATATATATATATATATATATTTGTATTTTGTGGTACCAAATATTGTAAGGTTATAGTCCATTAGTGTTTACAGTACTGATTAAAAAAATAGCATTTTTATTATAACTAAATGAACTTGTCTCAATTTCAAAATTAATAAATTATTGCAAACGTATATTTATTTCAGAAATATCTCAGTTGCATAAGCCTTTTTTAAATTATAAAAACAAAATACTTTTCAAATTTTTATAAATATTTAATCATTTCATAAAAAGGGACACAAAAAATATAGGTTTTTAGAAAATATAACAAGACAAAAAAACAGTTCAGTTTTATTAAGAATTTCAATGAAATTGTACATTTTCAGTTTATATCCATGTATAACTAAATCGAGCATTATTCGGAATTTAACATTTTAAAATATTCCTGATTAACGTTAATTATCTATGGTAATAAATCCGTCATGCTCTTGTATTTATCAGATATAATAAATATGCTTTTTTCATACATAAAAAAGTAATTTTATATTTCTAAAATTACTTGGTTTACCTCGTTGAGCTGACAAATCGATAATTTTAAATTCAAAACCTTGTTCTATCGACCTTTTATTGAAAGTTTTGTATGGTGCATCCGTTGCAAATGTATTCCAGCTTACAGTTAACCAATTCGTGGTTTCTTGATTGGAACTTTTTTTTTTCTAAAACTACTTTTTCCTGAGGTTGGCTTGAAAATACATTTCCGCGTTCCATTTCATGTACTAAAATTTATGTTCTCTACTATTTCGCATTATTTTATAGAAATCCTGGGGAATGTGCAAGGAACTTGTTTCCGAATTGGACAGTTACTGGATAATTCCATTCTGAAATCACGATCGCTCTGTAGAAATGAATGTCCTGACAATAAAAATGTGTGGTCAATGATATTTATTTCATTGTCACTGGGCTGAACAATCAGTGATGGAATTAAACTTATTTTTATCGAAACATAAAATTAAATTATACTTTTTTATTATTTATGAAACACTGTACAACCACCGATTTTCAATACTAAAAATGGGCAAATGCAAATAGCATAGATTTCAGACATGGTGTCAAACGGCCACATTTGTTTCACGATACAGCAACTGGAACTAAGTTTTGTGGTAATATATTGGATCAAAGATAATTTCAATCTCAGATGGACTTGCACCACTTTCAAAATAAACAGATTTTCAATACTGTGAAGAGCTAAAACTTCCATCTCCAAAATACTAGAATCGAAATGTTTTTCACTTAGAAAAATCATAACAAGTTTTATCTATAACTAATATTATTCCCATTTTTTTCCAAAATGGACTTGTCTACTTTCAAAATATATAGCTCATATATAGAGGAAAAAGAATGAAGGTACATAAAAGAAATAAGAAGAGACGGATCATGTATTCTCAAACAGAGAAGAACAATTTAAATTCTACCAATAAAAACAATTGAACAATAAGGAACATTTAATATGAATTATTTTGAAGTTTGATTCATCTCATTCATAATATTCTTTTTTATTTTATTGTTTTTTATTTTATCTTTTTTATAGAGCAACTTTTAACGATCGACTCAGAGGTGAATGTGTGAAAAATAAATATTATTCGCTTTTTTCGTTAAGCTGTAATATTGAAACTAAAACTTAATTGTTCACAATTTTTTTTAAAAAAAAGTTATCAAAATTCAAGAAAATTTTCCTTTATCATCAAAAAACAGCATGAAATAAAGCGTCTTTTAAAAACTTTGAAATGATGTGAATTTTATTCTTTCACTCTTTCAGTATTTATTGAGTGGAAGTGCCAAAACTCTTTTTATTTTTTAGTTTATTTAGTTTTTTAATTTTGTACTTCCATCCGCCAAAGTGATTCTAAGACAGAATGCTAACAAACACTGACACGTGCATATTCATTTTTATTAGAACTAGAGACAGTCCAAATCATCTATATTTGGAACACTGAATTTAAACATGTGATTATCTGTGATGTTCATGGTTTTGTCCAAAATGTGTAATTTTTATGAGATGGAGAACTTTATTGGAAAGTAGGCGAAAATTTTCGAGGAAACGTTTCACACTGATTTCAAGATCTCCCATTGCTAAACATATTAGTAATAAAAAATAGTTTTAAAAAACTGTTCGATTGATTTTTTTTTCTATTCTGGTAAAAATCTAGTGTCATTTCTTATTTGTAAATTATTTTCATCTCAATAGTTTCTTGTTTCAAATTTCTAAAGAGTGCAAGTGTGTGTTCCAGAGCCTCTTAAAAGATATACGCTAGAGTCTTGAAAGTTAGGTGAGTTGTATACATATTCTTAAGCACGCCTATTTGTCATGCGGAGCAGCAAGGATTTCCCAACCTCAAAGGAACGTGTACTGAAACTTACAAATAAATCGATAGAGTAAATCTTTTTCGAGACCAACTCCGAAAAAGAAGCCACTCAAAATCACCCTAAGTATTCGTTCACCTCGGGAAAAAAAAACCTGAACTATATCTGCCAATACTTGATTTTATTTTTCTAGCTTTCTAAATGCGTATTCTTTTTTTATATATTCTTTTATTTCTTTCCCGCCAATACGTTTGACGCCATTGAAGAAGAGATAAGGAATTGAATGTGGTTAACCCTTCCAGAAGGATTCTCGGTCAATCAATAGAAAACGTACCGGAGGCGAATGCGATTGGTCGAAAGGTGGGGGAAGGTAAGCTCTACGTCATCATTGGTCATTGACTGACTCTTTTCGGAAATCATCCGTGAATGACTGAGTAGCCGGGGATTTATTTTTGCTCTTAGTGACCCATGGAAGTTTCCAAGTTTGGGGGAAAGTTTTAGGAGAGGAAAATACATCATTCTTTCCGTGGAAATGACCGAACAGGGGAGGCGCTGCTCTGTTCGAAAAAGTTTCGGTCGTTTCGTAGTGCCGGGGGACTGCATCGATTACCTGCTGTTCAAAATCTCATACTAGTTTAATGAGATTTTGTTCTTTTAGAATTTGAACTATTGAATCAATCAACCATTTAAATTGTTAGCAGTCTACTCATAAACAGAAAAAAAGCGTTACATTCTTTACAGGAAATAAGTTTTGCTTCTGTTTGGAAAAACTGAATCTACCAGTGGATTAGGTAGACCTGGAGTATGATTATTGTCAGCTCCATTCTATCCCGCTGAAACCTGTATCGTTAAATGTCATCTTACCTTTTGGATGGGTTGGCTGTGGTGGGTTGATCGCAGGGCCCCGATCTGGGAGCCAAACGGCCTCAGGTTCGAGACCCAAATCCAACAAAGAACCATTACGTAAGCATTTTTTTGTGCACGTTAAATCCTTCGGGTCCACACGTTTTCCTGCTGTTGTAGAGTGGTGTCAGCTCAGTTACCGTCTCCATCATCCGATTCAAAATTACGTTCTGCTATTGCTTAAAAGGAGGCTTTAATTTAACTAAACTAAGCTGCTCAGATAGATATTCAATGAATAAAATATGCATCCAAATTCAAAAACCTGTCCTATGTCCTTTTTAATTAAAAAAAGGAATTTTAGAAAACAAAGAATTTACATTTACAGAACAAAAAAATGCTTAAATTTAAACAGAGGGTTATACTGACAACGACAGGTGCGGTCTCTGAATAGGACATGAGATCGTTCCTATAAAATGTGATAAATACATAAATTTTAAAGCAAACAGAAACTATTTAGAAATTCTAATATGATATTCTGTTCTCTCAATCCCTATGAGTATATTAAGGCTTGGAAGTTAAATTTTCTGAAGTTCCATGTCATAGCATTGTAAAGACCATAGCGTCCTGAAACAGCTGCTGAATGTTGACTAATGTTTTCACTAATTTGAATGTAATCAAAAAAAGAAGACGCACGACATGGTTATTGTTAATAAGTCATTTAAACGTAAACGCCACAACGTCTTAAAACATTAAAACGTCTCTATTAATTACATTCAAAAAAGAAGTTGATACAACTTGGGCTTTGTTGATATCTTAATCAAGCATTAAGAACTAATATATCGATAATGGTTCTCCATTACTTAGAGCTACTACTGTATTTGTAATGATTTGCTTCATTGCTGAGAAGAAATTCAAAAATAACAGCATAATCATTTTTTACAAACGTTGAATATTTTTATATTCTAACGATTTAGAAAGTTAGAAAAATACTTCACTTACTTCTTGAAATTTAATAAAACTTCGTCTTGTCGTGATTTCGACTTTTAAGAGACGAGGGATGTTCCAAATAAAATTACAAGCACCAGTTTTGGAAAATAGAAAGTGTGGATGGGAATGTTGTTACCCAGAGCGTAGGCGCATGGCGCTAGTTGCCTTAGATAAGTCATTCGAGGAGTTAGGGTTAATACTTAGATCTGAAACAGCGACAGTAATGGCAAGACATCTAGAGAAGTGGTCTCGCACATTGGGAGCCGTGATACGATTTCTGGGAGTCAAGTATATGACCCAATCGGACATTCACAGATATATCATGGAAGTGTACGGAGGCGAAGCAATGAGTGTAAACAGGTCTCGAAATTATGGCGTTCTCTTAAAGCAGACAGAGAGATTGTTGGAAACGTATAAGTAGGAGGTCTAGACAGCCCTGAGTTTGCTTTCAGTCATTATTTTCTTTTCCCAGCATTGAAAAAGATGCATCTGAAACAAGGTCAGACGGTGATGTTCAAAAAAATGCCGAGAACTGACTCAATAGCCAGGACTTGATTATTACCAAAACGGGTTAAAATAAACTCAGTGATGTGATAAAAGCCTCAACAGGTTTGGGGATTATGAAAAAAAGTGTCCGCTACATATGTCTCTTAATTACCATTTGTTTCCCGTGCCTATTTTTAATAACGCATTTTTCTTTTGCCTTGTAAACTTTTTTTTGATCACCTCTTGTATTTTTGTCAGAAAACTTACAAAACATAAGTAGTCACTTAAAAAAATTATGTCAAAAAATTAAAGATTATCTGAATGCTAAATATTTTATGTTCTTGAAATTATTTTAATGTGCATTTCTTAAATAAGCATGTCTAATAACAATCATAATTATAATGTACATGTTTTAAACGTGGTAGTGTCTGGGAAATATTTGTGACTAGCCGCCTTTGAGTAATGGGTTCTAAAATTTTCAATTAAATCACATATTCATTAGCCTTGAAGTAACTCCGGGCATTGATTGGCCTGAAATTAATATTTTCCTTAAGATGATGGACTGAAAGCTCTAAAAGAACGCGTTTTCCTAATAATATTCTTTAATTTTATAAATCAGTCAGTTTTAATGATTCATTTAGAAGACTGATTGGTGTAGCAACTTTTATTTAAAATATTAATAAAAATATTATGTAAAATATGGCTCACAGAGCAAAGTATGAAGAAATCTATATTCATTATTCATAAATGCATTGTTTAACTCAAACTACATAAAATGTAATTATTTACTTCATTCAGATCAAATTAATAGTATTAAAAAATATATATGCCTATTAATAATATTTTACAAATGGGCCATTGGAAAGAAATTTGAATGCAGATCCTGTATAAATTCAATCTTGTATAAATAAAGATAATTTATTCAATTAATGATTTAAATATTGCAGAAGATCATAGAATCCTTAGCCTTGCATTTTTTAAAGAAAATATCACATTTTATATTTATATTATTTTATCCAGTCACGTGCTAAAAGTTGCATTTCTTCAGATTTAATTTACGATGATAGTTATTATTATTATTTTTTTAATTTGAACTTCCGTCAAAATGATGGCAACACGGTGATAAAACCTAATTTTTTCCCTTTGACGTGCTCTTGGAAATTTTATAGAAATCTTAGCTTTGCATTTATTTTTTTAGAAACTATCACATTTTATAATGAAATATATATATATATTGAATTTATGATACATATATTGCAAACGATAATAGAAATATGCCATTAAGTCGGGATTCCAATGCATATCCTGTCTAAATTCGATCAGGTTTACAGTAAAGAAGATTTATTGAATTAATTATTTAAATATTGCAAACGATCCTAGAATCTTTTGCTTTACATTTACTTTTTTAGAAAATATCACATTTTATATTTCTTTTATTTTATCCAGTCACGTGTTAAAAGTTGCATTTCCTTAGACTTGATTTACGATGATAGTTTTTTTTTATTCGAACTTCCGGCTTTCTTTTATTTTATCCAGTCACGTGATAAAAACATAGTTAAAATATTTCTTTAAAAATTCGTTAAAAATAGAAGCTTACGTTATAAATAAAAAAACTGATACCGTTAGAAAGCTAATTTTTTTATCTTTAAATTGATATAAAAATCACGTTTATGCAATAATATTTTCGGAAGTTATAGTGGAAAAACGTCGAAATTTCGCTTAAATTTTAATTAATTCAAATTCTAATTAAAAATTCGAAAAAAGGGCTACGAGGTGCACATTCCGGACCTCCAAGGTATACATGTACCAAATTTGGTAGCTGTAGGTCCAACGGTCTGGCCTGTAGAGCGCCAAAACACACACACACACGCACACACACACACACACACACACACACACATTGAGCTTTATTATAAGTATAGATATAGATAACAGATGATAAGAGACAAAAAAACAGTCATATAACTATCTTTCTGGCTCTCCCGAAGGCGCACGGACAAAAAAAACTGAATAACCGAACCGCTGGATCAGCAAAATTGGTTGAAACTGTGTTTGAGTCCTAAGGGCCATCACCGGCCACGTTTCAACCCTTCCTTACGGAAGCAAATACCGTCAACAATTGTAGGAGCCAGATCCTCCACCTATTTATGTACTCTGCAGGTTGGCGAGATCTAAGAATACCGGAAGCTTGTCATCCTCTTTTCGAGGTGCTCCCGGGAGGAAGGATACAAAGGAATAAAAAAATTCTCCCATTTTCTTTCAACCAAAGATATTAAGAAACTTCTCGAATTTCTTAAACCACTTCTTTGATATCAATTTTTACAATACAGTAAAAAAAGGCATGAAATGTAACAGAATAAATTTAAATACATTTAAAACGCAAAACTTAAATATGTCTTGCCAATTAATTATGTATAAAAATTTTACTTAGAACGGGTTATTAAGCCTTCTTCTTCGAATTCTTCATTTCGGGGTTCTATGAATTTTGAAATACTAAAAATTTAATTATGAATCAGAAGTAAGATTAAAAATTTTTACCAGTTCCACAGTCTGCCAAAGCTTTAGATTCAAATATATCAGCACATTGGCG
>JAPMOQ010045887.1:825358-842932 GCA_026543055.1 Argiope trifasciata | reverse complement strand
ATATACATACATACACACACACACACACACATATATATATATATATATATATATACCAATTTTGCGAAAAAACTTTGACGTTTGAAGTTCCTATTTCTGTAAGTAATTTGAGAAAGCCTTCATATTTCTAAACAATTTTTTTCTAATATTTGTATTAAATAATTTCAAAGCTGCCGGGAGTTCAAATTGTTCGATCCTTTTCATTTTTAATTCTAATGTTCGGTAAAATTAATTTGTCAAGAAGATCTTTTGTCAATGTTTGTTATTTGATAGCACAAAAATGTGAATCAAAGCAGTGAAAAAATGACGCGTTTTTGTTTTCAAGTATCATTGTGTTAAATAACAATTTTTTTCTTTTCTCTGAATTTTTTTTTTCTATTTAGCTCCTGTTTCTACATTTCCCTTTTATTCCTCCATTTTTCTTCTTCATTTGCTAAGAAAACCTATTCTGCTTGAGAAATTTCTACTTTAAAAAAATCAAATTATACATTAGAAAACCAGATTATTATCAAATATGAAGAAAGCAGAAACATGAAATACAAATAATAATTTCACTGCCAAAAAATATCGGAAAACACATCCTGTCATAAAATATTTCTACCTATTTATTAATCGTAATGCGAACATTTTAAATAGGTAGTGACAGCGTTAAAAAATCTTTTTTCCTTTTTTTCAAAATATCAATTTTTTTTTTTTCTATATTCTTAATTTCTAAAGGATTTTTTTTTCTCATAACACACTGTATTCTATTTCTAAGTTCTTTCCTTCAGAAATGTTTTATTCGTGAATCTCATGTATTGTGTAAATATTTTTTATTGTATATAACATATGTTTTAATGCTGTTTTTTTTAATTCTAAAATTTTAATCGAACTCTATTACGAAAAATGACCTCATAAATTAAATTAAATATAAGAATTGAAAATGTAATAAAGGAATTTCTTAATACGTTTTCATTTCTTGCCCCAGATGATAAACAATATTTATTTAGAAATATTCCATACTGTATAAGGGTGAGATTCTTTTTATCATTATAAGGTAGTTACAAATAAGAGACGAATTTCAGGAGCAGTTATTCAATCATTTTTATGTTCCCCAATAAAATCTAATAATGATCTCCAAGAAGGATCATGGGAAATATACCTTGATGCCATCTTTAGTATCAAAAGAGAAGGTAGTGCAGTTATTAATTAAATCCCAGCCAGTAGTTGTTTTAATAATTCACAAGGCAAAAACAAAACATTAAAAATTTTACGTCATTAAGCAGTTAAACTTCAATATTTAGGAATTAGATAAAAATACAGTTTAACTGGTGATTCAATACTAGTAAATAGACAATATATTTCTTGAGCTAGTTGCAAGATTTTGAAGAAATCTTTTATTAAGCAATGCTTTATATATTATTTTAGTTAAGAAAAAGCATTCTGAAGGTATATTTTTAGAAAGTTTATTCACTTAGAAGCAATTTATTAATGTTTTAAGGCTTCAAAATGAGAAAAGAAATTGAAAGCTTCATATTTTTTATTAGTTAAATCCCAGCTATCAGATATTATATAAAAATACAGCTTAATTTGAGATTCAGTAACTTGATAGCTTTTTCGACATAAAAAATTTTGCATTAGTTGGAAAAATTGCTCGTCAAAAATTTTCTTCTGACTTAATGTCAAAACTCCTTCTATCTGTCTGAATTTGTAAACCAAAGAAAAGTTCAGTTCTTAAAATGCTCTCTATTTACAAAAGGGATTTTTAAGTACTGCGATGTCGGATGGCGTTAAAATAGTCAAATTTAAAGAAAAGAAAGTGATTCAAATAAAATTTGTAGCTAACTTTTTATCTCAATAATAAAGCCTAGTTTTTTTCCGATAACTTTTATGGTCAAGGAGACTAATTTTTGATGTTTTTTGAGAATCAATAAAAATGAAGATTTTTCTTTCATATTCTAGTTTTTGAAGCTTTTGAAAATCAACAATTAAGATATTATTTAAAATCGTACTATAGAATGTGGGATTTTTTTTTCGGTTCGTGCATTATCACGAATATAAAAGTGCTTATATCCATTTTTCAAAGATTTTTTTTGTGATAAAATCGAATCTCTCAAAACCAAGGCGAATACCAGTTTGAGTGTTTTACCAGTTATTAACTTTTATATAATGCCTATTTCTATGGGATTCCAAAATTTAACCTCAATTTTTTTAATTAAAAATATTTTTTAAATTTATTTTCTATAAATTTTTCTTCCGATCTAATAAATCTGTTGTAACGTTTACGGTTTGTTTTATAATAGTTTATTATACCTACAACTTTTACCCCACTTTAATACCACCATTTTTCATTAACATATCCGACTGAAAATTTTAAGGTCTATATTAAATTCCCATTGAACAGTTTAAAACATTAAAAATGCTGTTATGCATTTTTCCTGTATCAAAGTAAAATTTGACTAGAGAATTGGTGGCTGACTCTGCATCATTTAGCAATATAAAGGAACACCAACTCGTAGATTTCAGCAAATAAAAATCCTAATGTGCAAACTGTTTTCTCTGTGGATGACATTCTCGGATTATAAATTAATTTCTGACTACAGAAACAAGAAGAATCCGCATTTGCTATCAGAATTTCGAAACTTACATGAGACAGTCTAAGCGCATGTCTGAAAGAGATTTAAGAACATGTGTTATGGAACTTGTCAATTACATTGACAACTCACATATATATTTGACATTGATCCTCTCTTCTTGGAAAGCCCTTCACAGTGAGTTCAGTTAATCTTACCCTTAACTCTCCCCCTTCTTTCTGTGCTATGGATTAGATGCGATTGATCAATATTTTTCCCTCCCTGAATTTTTCATTGTGTGAATAAAATTCGCTTCCAGATCTTTTGGATTATCTCAAGGTCAATTGTAGGACAATCTCAAGGTCTCTTGTTGCCTTACTGACCATAGCAGAGCTTAAGTAGTCGCTTTCGTGAGCATCAGTGTATTTCTGAATAAATACAATATTGACACACAGAACTTAATTAATTTAGTATTAGTTCATTGATGTACATAATCAACAATATCATTCAATTAAATTATTACCTCGTTTACTACGCTTCTGTCTTGTTTAAACTTTTAACACTTTAACTGGTTCACTCACTTTAAATAGACATTTCAATAATTATGATGTTTAAATAAAAGTGACTTTTGTAGATATTGCTTCGCCATCTCTTCTCTATTTTATGTACAAATAGAGGAAAATATTTGTTATTTATGTTATGTATTTCGATTCTTGAGGTTGTTTCTCTCAAAAAATATGACCATTCTTCTAAGACATAAACGGTGAAAAAATCGATATATTAATTTTTTTTACATTATCGAACATGTCATATTATTTCTGATCGTTATATAGATATTGTAGCTGCACTGCAGATGTTTGAAAAAAGATTATAACTTTAAACCATGATTAGAAAAGAGAGCGTCGTATTAGTTGCCACTACTAACAGCCTTTAAAAATTTGCAATTCAGTACTAGTAGGGTTATTTTATTTAAATAATAAAGCATTAACCAATTATACTAAAGAAATGTATTTGTATTTTAGATCTTGAACTTCAGAAACACATTTGAAACTAGGGGTTAAGTTTTCATTTTTATGACTGGAAAAAACAGAGGAATTGTTGAGACCCTCTTGACAGTCTTGAGGTATGAGCTTTCATCATGCCATATATTAACCATTCCGTATAATAATACATCAGAACGGAACAAACCATATTCTGCAATGCCATTAATTATTCCATCAATACGTAGTAGAGGTGTATGTCAAAAATGAAAGCTTGCAACTCATTCGCTTACGCTGCGTTCCGAAGAATGCATTCATTTACGGGATGCAATTGCAATTGATAGGAATGTTTCAGACACTGGTAAAATGATCACACTTCTAGCAATGTTCAATGGCAGTTAATGGCATATGGATGAATTGGCACAGAATGCCATACCTTATAAGCATGGCCAACCAAACGTTTTATTACATTTATGTTAATTACATATTTTTGTTATAATTAAATTGCTTCATTATTTTTTCGATGAACATTAAACCATCTGAAATCTGTAATGGAACAAGACTCGCTGTAACAAAAAACGATTTCAAATGCTATCGATGTATCTATTCTTAACAGAAAGTCGAATGGAGAAAATCTGTGCGTTACCCGCATTCCCAGTACTCTCACCGATATGCCTTTTGATTTAAAAGGGCTGCAGTTCTCCATTCGACTTGCATTCTCCATTAGCAAGGAGCAAATTCAGTCTCTTCAAATGTGCTGATTGATTCAGAAAATTCGTATTTTTCACACGGTGAATGAATATTGCATGTTCAAGAGTCGGACAACAAATCAATTTATTTGATTTTGCTGTAGATGAAAAAACAAAAAATATTGTCTACTCTAAAGCATTTGAATAAGAAATTATTTTAAAAATATATAATAAATATTTTTTTATATTTCTTCCTTATCTATTCAATTTCAATGAATGTATACATTGCCGACAAGAATATAAATATCATTCTTTCTATCATTCTTAATTAAACAAGAAAGCTATTTTAAATTTCAAAATATATTTTAAAAATTATGTATTCCAGGTAAATTATGTGTTCCTATTTTTTCTGTATGAGCTGTTATTTTTCTGCTTTTTTTCTTCGCATGTCTTGTTCCGTGTAGGAAAGAGGATGCCAAAGTATGTTATCATTCCTTAAAGAACGTTTTGGATTTTCACCCTTAGCCTTATGGACGTATTATCTTGAAACAATATGCATAAAAATTCAAATTGATTGATATTGTTACGAACCTGTAATTTTGATTTCCCACACGTATAGTGTCATCACAAGAAAGAATGATTTACTGTAATCTGTATTGGACGAAACCTGGGTGTCGCATCAGAGATCCCAGCACTTTGCGACAAACTTGACAACTATTTGGCAACTTGGCAACAAATTTGCCCGAAATGTCGAGAATTTTCCCAATCTGTCCATTAGAAACCGCGATATGTCCAGAATGCTCCTGATTGGTCCAGAAGCTTTTAACCTCTCCTTCGGGTAACTATAAAAGGCCGGCAATCTGCAGCACCAACGGTGGTCAATCGATTAGACTTGAATTGAGATATTGAGATGTAGGTAGTCCTGAGCTAAGGAGTAAAGTCGTCAACGGAGTCATCGGTAAGAGTGGTATACCTGGCAAGTGGTCCTGAATTGTGTTGTCGTGAATGGTGGAGTCCCGGTGAGGAGTCCTAAATTGAGAGGACTTGAATTGGGCGTCTTCGTGAAAGAAGTTATCCTTAACGGAGGATTCACCAAGAGAATGCCTAAACAACGACGGAGTGCTGAGTTGCTGTGTGCCGTTTTCTGGCGTCGGCTTCTCTTGTGTCGTAACCCGTTGTAAGAAGTAGTGAGTAGGCAACGAAAGCTAGAAGTGACAGAGGAGTAGTTCAGCTGTTTGGAAAGATCTATTGAGTATATACAGAATCTACAAAGATTCCCTCTCCTGTTGAATCTTGTCTGGACGCTTTGTGTGTTGTGGACATTGTCAGTACCAAATTTCTGCTGTAGAGCGCTGCTGTGTGTTCACCTTCAATGTATATATTTGTCATCTTGGTGCTGTCCTGCATTCGACCTGTAAATAAACATCGTATTTGCATTTTTCTATTGAAGGACTGATCATTGTTGGTTTTCTTCTACACTATGCATGAACCAGACGGATTGAAAATCCGTAACAATATCATCTATGAAAAAATCTTTAAGAATGTACTACTTTACAATATATAGTTTCATAGTGTAATAAGAATTCGAGTTTATACGAGAAAACGTACAACTTCTTACCTTTCTTAGATCTATTCCGAAAGTTAACAAAGATGTAGATATTTTTTGCTAGCACCATTTAGTAAATTACCCCGATCAATGTCGTTGTACGATATACTACGATATCTTAGCTCACACACAAAAAATATGACTATCATTCTAAACAAATGTACTTAGACAGTAAGGTGCAAAGCATCCAATTTGCTTAAACGGCATCGATGCCATACATTTTAATAATTTCAATAAATCACCTTGTAAACGTCGTATTCGAGAGATTAAACTAAAACCATAGAAATTTAAAGATTAAAAAAACTAAAATTCTGCTCCTTTGTCATAACATCATCATAATAAGAATCAGGGACTTCCACTGGCTTATATAAAAGCTGTCTGAAAGAAACATAAACTAATAATCCTCGTGATACGAAACTTGTCACTTGCATCCACCTACGCACATATTTGGTTGACACTGATCTTTTTGCCATAGCAACAAAGCGTCACATCGCCTTTGCTCAAGATTAGCAATCATGAATCCTGCCACAACGATATTGCGATGGGTTTTAGAAAGAAAGAAACAGAGGTCCTGCTTACCAGTTTTAGGAATCAGAAAAAAAATTATCGTTGCTTTTATTTCGACCTTTTAAGGCTAAATATGACCAGGAATTAAAGAATGTCATTTTTATTTTTTCTCTAAAGGTAAAGATAACATGAACATTTAAGGATCTCTAAACCGTTTTAGGAGACGAGCTTGTTCGTCGGGATTTAATTATTGCTTAAATTTTCAAATAAATAAAACGTAATTTCTAAATTCTTCAGAAAAATATGCAAACCTCATATTTTGATATTATGGAAGCCTAACGCATTTCTGTTTGTTATAGTGTGTATATCT
Source organism: Argiope trifasciata (assembly GCA_026543055.1). Classification (NCBI taxonomy): domain Eukaryota; kingdom Metazoa; phylum Arthropoda; class Arachnida; order Araneae; family Araneidae; genus Argiope; species Argiope trifasciata. Next base: position 836,228 of record JAPMOQ010045887.1, on the reverse strand, counting down.
CAAATCTTTTGGTTAGATCTCGTAAAATTTGAATTATAAACTGAAGTGGAAGTAAGTAAGTTTAATTGATACATTTTATTGATTGATTGATTTTAGATGAAAGAAAAAACATGCACTTATGATGTCTAAATTTTTTAGTCATTTGGAAATTCAAATTTTTTAGTCATTTGGAAATTTAAATTTTTTAGTCAATTTTTTAGTTATTTTCATAATCATATTCAAGGAAATATTGACACATCTACCTTTGAATTAAAAAGAAAAAAATTGTCTTCTATAAGAAAATATAACCGATTATGAAGTTTTTTTATATCAAGAACAATCAGTAATTATATAATTTTAGATTAATCAGTATAAGGAAAACTCAGGGCATCTACTTTAAGATGGCCAATAAAAAAATCTAAAGTCGCATAGGTATATAAGATAATGATATCCAAATCTGAATCAGTTTTAGTCTCTAAAGAGAGGCTCTTTTTTTAAATTTAAAATTTTAGTTTAGGAAACTGACATTTTTTTTTCTAAAGATGTTCCATAGGGCTAACAATAGGAATAAAGATGTCAAATTAATAGTTTATCAGAATATTTATTAGTTCAAATTAAACAAATAATATCTATTTTTCATTCAAGACATTTTTCCTTTTAATAAACTATATGCCTAATATTAATATTTTAGAAATCAGTTTGGTTAGAAGCATATATATATATATATATATATATATATATATATATATATATGATTATATATATATACATATATACGACAGAATTAATGGATTAATAATATACGTATATTTTTCAAATTTATAGTCACTCCTTTTCTCATTTTTATCTTTGAAAATATATTTCCCTTTTATTACATCGCTTACATATGTACTAAAATACTTATATAGATTTAGTTTCCGGTAAAAGTTTACATAATTTTTTAATTCAAGCTTATGTTAAGTTAACGGCACCACGTGTATAAAAAACTTTTACTCTGCAAGCGTAACTTGCCCATTCAAGTTTAATTTCTTTTAATTTTATTTTATTAGAATAAATGCTTGGAAAATATCCTTTAAAAATTTTTTTTGTAAATTTATTAAAATATAAATTTGATTTATATGTAAAAAATGTTGTCATTCAAAAGATAATTATTTTGAATTTTAAGCTGATGAAAATATAATTTTTTAAAGTAACATTGTCAAAATTTGTCACAAAAAGATGCCAAATTTTATTTTCCTTTCTATTTAATTAAATTTATAATTTCAAAACAAATTGCTAATAGTTGCACTTTTCCATGTTCTAATCCATAGAGGTACTAAATGCTCTGTATTCTCTCACGCATTGTTCTGGATCAAACAAATGTTTATCTCCCTAAATAGACATGTGACGTTAATAAATAAATAGTTGATCCAAGCGTTATTTACATATCTTATATTTTAATAAAAATATACTTCATAACGACTATGTCTCTATAGGGTAACAATCATTCAAAATGCAGTTCTGGAAGCTGAAAAAACCCATAGTCAAACTGACCTAATATTTCGTCTGAGTATACGTGAAGTAATGGGGATTTGTCATTAGAAGTATTGTTCAAAAGTTGACTAATAGATGACGCTGTATTCGTCATAAGATGTTCATTAAAAGACTTTATTCCCATCCACTACAATGAGATGAAGTAATAGAGGGTAGTAAAAATCAGTTTTTAAAAATGTTTAGTTCAAAAATCAGAGAAAAGGCAAAACTGAAATCAATTTTTAACTATCCGTAGGCATAAAACCATAGAGAAACAAACAAGAAGTGACGAATTCATCAGGGAAACGAAATCGGCAATGAATTGCTTAAGAAATTTATAATATACTGTCCTGCATTTTCTACGAAGGGCTGAATGCTCAAAATAGCATGTTCGACGACAGATCCAAGGGCTTCAAAAAGGATATTATGAATGTGTTGCTCAATGGATATTTTTAATTTCCAGTTAGCAATCGGGCATTCTTACACTACGTCTTTTAGGTAAGTCGTATAGTCAGAAGTGGCAAGGATTCGTCAGGTCGGATGAATGTAGCGATGATGATGGGAAACTGCAAATGGTTTATTTGTTATTATCAAAAACAAATTCATCAGATACTCCACTGGAGTTGCACTGTGTGGAGAAATGCCATCTTGTATAAAGTTTGTGATATCCACTCATTCGCTTTCTTGCAGTGCTGGAATATGCGGTTGTACAAAAGAGATTCATAGCCCATTGACTATATTGTAACGGATTTCCTATTCATCTGTTTCGTTTATGTGTGTAATGGGTGTATATTGGGAGAGAGACACAATGACAGTTCTTTAGTAGACCTACAACGGCGAAGTTTATTAACACGAAGACAGGACAACACAAAGACGGCAACTATATTCGCAGACGGCAAGATGAATACGCAGGACAGCACAGCAACACTCTACAGCAGACAGTAGCCCATACGCAGAACATCCACTGTATAGAAAGCGGCCAGATGGGATTTCACAGAAGAAGGAATCCTCGGTGTTTTAAAGTCACCACTCTCCATTTACGTTCTCTCCAGATAGCTGACTACACCTCCGTGTCTGCTAACTTCAGTTGCTGACTCACTACTGCAATTAGCGACTCCTATCTAGGACTCTAATACTTGCATCTTCAGACTGCCGTCCTTTTATAGTTCCCAGGAGGCAGGACTTGAAGCTTCTGAACCAATCAAGTTATAAATGGACATATCTTGGTTTCTAATGGACGGATCGGCAGATTCTCGATATTTCGGGTATTATCCATTTTTTAACCAAAGTCGCCAAGTTCTGGAATCACTGATGCAACACTCGACTGCATCCAACACAGACAACTGTAAATCCATCTTTCTAGTGATGACACCATGTGTGCAGGGAAAGAAAATAACAGGTTCGCAACAATATTGATAACAAAACAGGATCAACGATAAATGTTGCCGTAAACTCGCATCATACAGTGATTTTAATGGTTATTATTTATTTATTATTGTTATCATTATTATCTTTTCAGAATCAAGAAGCAGTGGTTGTATTTAGAATGAATTCTTCCTTGCAGATATAATTCAATTTTGACCATTGTCAGAAACTTGAAGATGGAAATGGAGCTTCCCCTGCCCACATTATTATTCATGGCCATGAATTTTTCACTTCCATTCGAGATAACTACAACAGTCCAGTAGCTTCAGAAACTACATCCTGAAGCTTAATAACAAATGTTCCCTTAATAAGCCATATAGGTTTCCTTAATTATTTTTTTAGTCTCACACTACAAGAGTGGTCGACACTTTTACTATTGTTAAAGGTCACAAATTAAAACACTTATCACACTTATTAACATTAATTATAAATATCAATTTCAATTTCTTAGTATTGGTCTTTCCACTTTTCCTTTTCATCCATGTATCAAAGATCTATTTTGACATTTAACTTCCTCCATACTGCTAAGTTGTTTCATACGTTTGGATTCTATTCAGTGATTGCTGGATTTTTCGTTGTTGAACTCAGCAAATGATCCTTTTACTAATGCCTTTAAAGAATACTTGTGGAAGATATTATGTCGTCATAATTGTACAAATGATAAAATTCGTCGAATATTCCTTTCGATAGGTAAGTGGAAAACAACTCCTGAACATGTTTCATTTTCATTGGATAGCATTGCAAGACGTTTCATATAATTTTACAAACCATTCCGACGATCCGTATGTGACTTAAGCCGTGGCCGAACTTAAGGCATGACGACGGTAGGTCTTAAGTTCTTGAAGCACCGTGAGTACAGAATGTTCCCAAAACATTACTTGAGATTTCCGGAATGCGGTAATCACATCTTCCTAAAATCAGTTGCTTTCATCTTTATGCAATATTTTACATCCAATGAACACATCTCTTTGAATGTCATCTTCTTCAGACCCAATATAATGAATCAAACCACGAGTCGTTTCTGAAATCCTTTAATATCCGTAATTTCTTCACAGCAATTGTTGCCCAATCAACGTTCTGTATAAAAGCTGCATAAGTCGAACATAATCCTTTAATGATAGACTCAAGACTATCTTCTGAACAAAAATTTAAAGTGCATGTCCCCCACCTTTTTCATCACAGTGAGGCGCGTTTTCTAATTTGCATCTAGAAAATACATTCTTAAAAAAAAAATCATATTTTAGTATATTATCACTAAAGCAGTACCATCTATCGGTCAACTTTAGAACATTTTTCTACGCTAAACATTTTTTTTTTTTTACCGAGATTGAAAAAAAATATCATGTAATTCTGACAAGTGGTTCTTTTAAATTACAGCCTTTTTAAGGTACAACTTGACTTATAATCACCTTGATGGCATTCTCAACACTTCTTCTTCAGCCAAATTTTTTATAAAAAATTGCACTTTAATTATAAAATATAAGGGATGAGAAGTTTCCGGTATAATGTTTTTTTCTGGACGCCATTTAAGGTGCATAAATGATTCGAATCGGTTACCTAGTCTCATTGATGAGATTTGCTTCCACCAGGAAGGGTTGTACCGTCGCCGGTAATGGCTCTTAAAACTTAACCTTAGTTCCCGCCAGTCCAAAATAGCCCTCGCGTTGCTTTAAAACGGGACGTTAATATAACTAAACTAAACTAAACTATCCCGCCAGTGTTGCTGTTACGGCAATACAATACGGTCATTCATATTTTTCCGTATACCTTCAGGCAGATCGAAGAAGACAGTTAATGTTGAATAAGAGAACAAAAGAGATAAGCTTTTCAAAATACTAAAATTAATTTAATATTCTCTTTGTTAGAAAATCAACCTAAAAAAAACTTATTTTTACATTTCAAACTTCTATATTATTGTTTTTTAATGTGATAATTTTTTGTCATTAACGAAGTGTTTTAAGCATATTTAAAAGCTAATTCAAGAAAATCGATTGGCCCTTGGCTTAATCTTTTCCATATTTCCGGATTTGTGAATAAAATTTTCCGTAAGAAATGATATTGACTATTTTTATGGAAAAAAACTAGCTATCGATGTTTTTGGGCTGCATGTCTAATTGATATTTTCATTTTAATCTAAAACTGCTGATGAAAGACAATAAAGTTTTAAAGTTCAAAGAGTTTTGCGCTTTTCTGATTTTGAGCAACTATACTACTAACTTTTGAACAATGTTTCTTTTTCCTGTTTGGATTTCTCTGGAATAAATTCAAAAGAACTTGAAAACTATTTTATTACAAAAGTAGTTTTATGTTGCTTTGTATAAAATACTAAAATAGTTAAGGATTACGTAATTCTACCTATCTTAAATGCTTTCATGTTAAAAACATAACATATAGAAGAATTAGTAGCATAACATAACTCAGCCAAAGCAGATACGTTAACCCACGAAAATCCTAATTTAAGTTGTTTGGAAATAATTGTGTTATTTTAGTATTGTTGACCAATTTTGATAAACTCTATGCCATAAAAACTAAAGAAGATATTGTTTAAAATGATAACTGAACTTTAAAGCATTCTTAATGCTTTGTTGTTTTTAAAATGGTTAAAATTATTTAACAAATAAAATTGGCAAAGTTAGTGCAGTTGTTGAGTTTAGTAGTTTTGAAAAAGTTGTATTTTGCATCATGGTTTTGCAATGATCAACGTTACAGGGTGATCATTGAACTAAAATATATTTTGTAATTTATTTATATCTTATAAAGAATGCTAAGTGAGGTTTTGAAATTTCCCTCGAAAAGGGATGTAGTACAAGCGAAGTAAATATGAAAGATTTTAAGGATAATGAGATTTTTTACGAGATGAAAAGGGGTGAAAATGGATTTGTGATTATGTTATGGACATTTTTAGGGGGGGGGGGCTGCTTTGTTTTTATTTTCATATACATATTATGTCGGTAATGTTGTATGAAATAGCTTAATTTTATGTATCCATCACTACACGCTTTAATTTATCTTGATTTCGTTGGTATGTATAAAATTGAAATATTAGAGTGTGTCTGTCACTCAGGTGAAGAATAATTAGAAAGTGAAATTAAATACAAGTGTGTACTTAAAAGGGTTATCTGTTATTGTAATGACTTGATCCTGATAGATAAAAAAAACGACTAGAACTTCACTAAATTCTTTTATTTACAGCCATATATATATATATATATATATATATATATATATATATAAAATTTGTTCTAATCTAGGTTAAATATTTGCTATTTACACAGCAGTCAAAGGTTGAAGGTTTATAATGAAAATAGTTCATGGAAAGAGTTGTCCATCAATTCGAAGAAAAACACCACAATACGCTAACAGGGGTTAGTCAGAACGGCTACTCCAGGGTGGAGCATAAATAGTACAGCAGTCTGAATTCCAAAACGTCTCTTCTCCTCTTCAAAGAAAGATCCGCTCCCTATCGCTAACCAAACTCCACCTCTTCAACTCCCACTTGTCCCCTTGAACTCTTCATCAGCTAATCCTGCAGCAAAAATTTCACTCATTTGTGGAGGCAGCCCGGCTTAGTAATTATCCATCGACGACACGTCCTAGAAACTGACCGCTCTTGAACACTGAACAATGAAATTCCTTCCCAGACAGACCTCCCGGCCTCCAGATGTTTCACTCATTTCCTTTGAAGATATGACCGATTCCTCTCAAACAATGAATCTCACATGTGATCTTTCAGGAAAAATGCTCGTTATCAGAGGCAACCCCCATTCAGCGATAACACCTCCCACCTAGCAATCTGGAGGCTTTTAACAATGGAGGGCATTAACAGCACGTGAACAACTTTTTGGAAATTCTGCTTCTTGTGAATGGGAATGGAGACTATTACAATGTTTAAATAATGTTATCATGAATTAATCTGATAATTTTAATTCCACTTCGAAGGCCCAATTTTGCAGTGAATCACATATTTGTATAGAGCATATAATACAATATTTTTTCCACCTTTTTTAGTTCAATTGAAACCGAGACTGGGCTTGAAACAAACAAGGTTATCATAAATTTGCATACTGTTATGGAATTCACTTCCATTGGGTTCGTTTCAGTGTAATAGGTGTATGGTGTGCAGTAAACACAATCTGCAGTCCTTTGGAAAGAAACACAACTACGAAATTTACTTGCATGAAGACAATACAGCACAAAAACGACAATTACTTACAGCCGAAACGAGCACACAGCAGCACACAACAACGACAGTAGTACATAAGTAGTAACAACGTTCACAGCACACAAAGCGGTCAGACAGGATTCTGCTGGAGACATGATATTCGAAGCTTTGCTCTCCAATTTCTCCAGGGGGCTGATTTACTTCTCTGTCTCTTCTGACTTCAACTGCCGACTCACTATTTCAATTCATGACTACTCGTTTACGACACAAGGGGCTACAATACAATATACGGCACACAGCAATTCAACACTCCGCCGTTACTTCGGTATTCTCTTGGTGACAACGACCAGTATTCGCTACCACTCCTCAGCTCAGGACTACTATCCAAGACGAATTCAAGATCACTCGCCAGTACTCCACCGGTCATGACGACACAATGCAGAATCACTCGCCAGGACTACTAATATTACCGGTGACTCTGTTGACGACAGTTCCAGTCTGAGATTGCCAGCATTTCATAGTTCCCCAGAGGCGGTGCTAGACTCTCCTTGACCAATCAGGAGCATTTGAGCGTATCTCGATACCTAATGGACGGACCGGGAAATTCTCGATGTTTCGGGTATTATCCATTTTGTCAAAAAATCATCTAGTTTGTCGCCAAGCTCCAGGACCTCTAATGCGACACCCTGGCACAGTTCAATACTGGTGACTGAAAATCAGTCTTTCTTATGATGACAATAATCGTGCGGGAAAGCAAAATTACAGATTCGTATCAATACGAAATGTCAGTTATTGAACCCATGAAGATTTTGAAATGCAGCGTTTACATACATGCAAAAAAAACGACAAGCCTACAACCTTCTTTTTTTGAGTTATTCGTTTAAAAGTTTATCAGAATCTGCATTTAGGAGGCTAAATCTGAATAAAAAATTTTCTTGCTCCTTATGTTAATATTGAGCTCACTTCTACTTTAGTAGCCAAATTGATTGATTTCACTAAATGAATTGAAAATTTGGTTAAAATCCATAATTTGATGTTAATTCCTTACACCAATTTCATCATATACACTGATGGACAAACAGACATAATTCTAAAAGTGTATTTTTGAATTCGGAAACATCAAAATCTCAAGTTCCAACTTTTAGACAATTACAAAAAGTTCTCGTTGCATAATTTCGTATATTAGAAAATGAAAAATAAACAATGTGAAAGAAAATAATAAAAATAAAATGATAAAACAAAGTAAAATTTTATTAATAGTCCATAGAAGCAAAAAAAAATGCATTTTAAAAAATTCGAAAATTAATTAAAAATTACAAAATTTTAAGATTTTCTAAAATAACACAACAAAAAAATGAATCATGATGATTATCATTGGAAAGAAACAAATTAAAAATTATTAAAATCCTTTAGCAAATAAAATTTCTTATTTAACGAAAATTTTATAGCAACAGCTTCCTGTTATAAGTCTTTTTTTAAAAATTCCATAATTTATATATTTTTAATAAAAAAAATATATTTTATTACACTCATGAGAGTAAACTAGTTTAAAAAAAAATTATTTTCCTTTCTAAATTTGACCTGTTTTGACTCTTAAGTAATATTATCCCTAGTTATTCAAAATTTCAGTTGTTTAATCCCAGAAAGATATTTAATCAATATTTTGAAATGACTTTGAACCTTTACAAATACATTACGCAATCCATGACATGTTTGCGAAGTCAAGAAGTGAGTAATAAAACAGCATTTCCTTATCTCACGATCGATACATAAAATAAGATTTCCCTCCTCTTGTCTTTGCAGACTTTGGAACTCAGTAAATTTCAATTACTTCACAGAAATAGCTTTTGTAAATATGAGTTGAGAAGAAGTTTTGAAGATATCATCTGGAAGTTCAAACTGCTGACGAAATTAAATTCTTGGTGACCAACCATCTCGATGATTTCAGAGGGAGTGATTTCAGCTCACGTGAGTTTGCGTGCATGTTCGTTGTGTACTCGAGTGCATTCGTGCATTTTTACTTTTAAAAACATGTATATTACATAGAATATCTTAATTTATAGATTTATTTAAGGAACTCAAAAAATTGTTTTTAAATACATTTATTTTTCAAAATAAGAGAAAAATATTTTTTAACTGGAAAGGTAATTAAATATTAGTTCATTAAAAATTACCCAATATTTAAAGAAATACTTTCACAAGATTTAAAATGCTAATATATATATACACACACACATTTCTTTAATAATTCCAGTTTCATTCACTAACAATTACCTTCCGTTTATAGCTTTTTTAAATATTTTTTACGACTTGCAATTTTACAGCTGCCATAATCATGAAATACAGGGTGGTTACAATTAAACTTCCCCTATCAGCGGCATTCTACAAAGCAAACGGAACGGTATGAACAAAATTTGGTATATATACTAAATACGAGATGCACTCACAGATTTCTTTTACAATTTTAATTTCAAAATGTCCACAAGAGGGCGCTTTTTCAGGTAAAACATTAAATTCAACACAATAAATGTCCAAAACGGAATACGAAACCAATGTTAGCAATCCAGAACAAGAATTAGTAATAATAAAGCGTAAAACCGGGAAATCTTGTCAATTCTTGGATAAAGTATCGGAATTTACATACTTGTGCAGAAGAAGCTTTATGCAAAACAAAACAGGTTAGAGTAAGAAACGTTTACAGTCATTGTCATGTTTTATGTGGATAGTTTCGGTTGTAAAGATGACGTTGTCTTGTTGTGCCATTGAATGACTCAAAGAACCCCATAGGGGTTCAAGAACGAAGCAGTTACTCTCTGATGTTGAGCACACTGTCTATCGACTTGAATGGTCACGTGGAGTAATTTTCTCCACATTGTCCTGGACACGATTAACAACTGCTCCTCTATTGTCCTAATCTGTTCATGTTTCTTCAAAATAAAATGTTTTATTCTCAAACGGCATACCGTTATTTTTTCCTTACTTATGCTTAATGTAGTTCGATGACAAGGTGATCGGAAACTAGTCAATAAATGCTAAAATTCCTTCCGTAATTCGTTTTTGTCCATTATTATGTTCAAGTTAATGTTTTTCCGAAAAAGGTGCCCTCTGGTAAGCAATTTGGAACTAAGGATGTTTCTTATCCGAAATTCCGTTTGCGCGTTTCGCGTATAATCATGTGCCAAATTTCGTAGTAATCCGTTCGTCAGTTTGCGTTATAGGGTGCTGTTTATAGGAGAAGTTTAATGATAACCACTTTGTATATTTTTATCATATAAGTATTTTCAATCGTTAAAACAACGTTAACAAGCTTCGACTTCTTTTAAGCCTTAAATACTTCGACACAAAAATTACTTTTCATTAATATCACACACATTTATTTTTTTATGAATTAACCAAGGTCAAAATATTGTAATAGTCAAACACTTCGATATCGAAATATTGACTTACTTTTAAATTTTAGATCATCTTGCATAAGAGGTCATGAAATTTAATATAAGGTTTGAACACCTTATTTGTAGACCTTTTTCAAATTTTGAACGAAATTTATAGGAAAGAGATTAAATGAGCATAAAATCACAAATCGTGAAACTCTAGTTAAATAAATTTTGTTACAGAAATTTATCATTTAAAGCCTGAATTAGTAACAAACATTGATTTAATCTGGAGAGAATTTACCGTCTACCTGTCTATCCTTTCATAAGCGTACGAAAGCGACAACTCAAAATCGGAAAAATCAAATTCGGTATTCTGTTTTAGGGAATAAAGTATTAAATTTTCAATTAATCAGTGAAA
>JAPMOQ010045887.1:749354-807657 GCA_026543055.1 Argiope trifasciata | reverse complement strand
ATATGAATTTCTTTTCCAAATAGTAATTTTAGCAAGCAAAAGATTGAATTAATAATCCATCCATTCTTTGAGTTATGAAATTAATATATACTTATAGGGAAGATTCAAAATTGACATTGATGTAAATGAAGAATATTAAATCGAAATCTGTTCAGGAGCGATATCACGATTTACGAAATTCCACTCGAGCCTTCTGGTCTCTTACGAAGCCCTCCCTCCCCCTGTTCTTCGGCCAAAACAAATTTCTCAATCCCTCTCAAACGCAACGGCTCGGTTCATGATTCCGTCGCCCGTGGTTTTTCCTTGGGACTCCGACCTAATTCAATTCCTTCCTCCGCTGGTCATTACCAAACTTTTCCTTACTTTCGAGATCATTGGTTCGCCAAGAATAGCTGACCTACTCCATCGATTCGAGGCCCGAAAGTTCGACTGCGAGACGAGGATGACAGGCGTGGAAATGAGAACGTGACGTCAGGATGAATGGGAGGGGTTCGCAAATCGATTCACTTTTAGAGGTTAATTTTCATCGAAGACGATGTTTTCGGGACCATTAAATCAAGGAAGATCGCCTTTCAACTTGTTTGGTGCGCTTTACCTAAAAGGACGCATTACCGTTAATCGTTCTTGTCACGTGAGTCGTCATTAGAAATGCCTGCATTTTCGTAACCTTTGATGGAGCATGAGCTGGAAAATCACCAGAAATAGAGAAATAGTCTGATATTTTTACAGTTGATGTTAAGAAACAGGATCAGGAAAACATTTCCTAAATGATGTTTTTGGAAATGAATGCTCTGGACATATTGTAAATTAGGAATGACCAAAACCAAAATTTAATCAAATCTATATAAATAAAAGTGAATGTTTTTCTATATGTCTCCTATGCGTTGCCGTATCTCTCATTGGATTCCGATAAAACTTCGACTATTTATTACTTGCAGTTACGGGACGGTTATAGCCATAGAAAAATCCTCTAAAGTAAAAAAATTATTTTCAGATCTAAAAAGTATTAATCATGGATTAACTACCAAATAACTCGCCAACAGCAACATTATAAATTCAAGCTAGACGTCAATATTTCGAAACTATTGTACACAAATACAATACAAGTCTTTCTTTGAGGTAATAGTTTTATTAAAGAGTGGGCAAAAAGTTTGAGGGGAACCGTCTTATAGGTTTGTAATTTTAACTAAACATGTAATAAAAAATTTTAGTGTTTTTTTGCTGTAATTTCCAAAAATATCACAGTACAAATAATATGGCACCATCTTAGTTTTCAAAAAATTATCTTTTCCACTATATTAAAATATTTTATGGTATAAACATAATTTTTACGTTTAATCAGTTTTAAAAGAAAACATTTCTAATATTAAATTTAAGGATACTGAACCAATATTAAGCGATTCACGAGATACAATAAATAATTTATTTCATTACAATTCTGAAAAAACACCAAGCTTTACAATTCTAAAAGAATAGACAAATCTAATATATAAAAATAAATTTTTATTAATAGAATAGCATAATAAAAATAGAATAAATACTATTTATGCTTGTCCTTTATGCATCCTTCAATTTCAATAAATGTATTCACTGTTGATAAGAAAATAAATATCACTTTTCCAATCCTTCTTAATTAAAAAAGATAATTATTTCAAATTCCGAACGATATTTCCAAGATAATTTCTTCTGCGACAGCAACGCGACGGGTACCAGATAGCTAATCATAAAAATGTATTTCAAATCATTGTGATCATCTTAAAACGTTCTCGTACACTGCTTAATCTTATACTATAATACGAGGAATGGTTGCCAAGTCGAAAATCGCCCCAGAATTAATAAACTCCGGTAAACTTGGGGGTCTGGGGTTTTTGGCCACGAGGAATCGATTGGCGCCGGTTTTAAAGCGCTACAGTCGAGCAGTTCGGAGTTACAGATAGGATATTTTCAAACTTTATTAGTTCGCCATAATGGCTACTTAAATTTTCAAGCGGTAACGTGCTGCCATCTATAGCCAATATGGTGAACTAATAAAGTTTCCAGAAGATGATCCGGAACTGATCTCGAAATGGATGATCCATAACCCGTGTGGTGATATGAACCCAAGCGCTCCGTGCATGGTCAGCAAACATGGAAGAGACCAGTGCAGATGGGGATTTCCAATGGAACATCAAGACATGACATCGCTGGTGGACGCTGAAAAGCCGAGGTTTAACCGGTTATCTTTTCACCAATGGTTTCACAAATTTTCTTATGGCATGTATTGTTTTGATAAATCACAATTGAAAATTTAAATCTTCGAGTTAGCTTCGATACCTGTTTTCTCCGAGAGGAGCTCGGTCACCCACTGGTAAACTTTTAATGCAAGAGAATGCATTAGCTTTAACCCTCCGGTAGCTGATCCCGCGATTTCCAAGGGTTGGCAATCAACGCATTTTCTGTTAGATCCTGTGTTTATCGCAGTTTTATGTGTTTATTTTTACTACAACAGATATTTATTGTCTCATAAATAATTGCTTAACAAATAGCGTAAGTTCACTTAGTTTGAAAAATATTTGAGCCTCTTAGAATAATTGCATCTAAATAGCGATTTTAATAACTTACGCTGTCAGAGGGTTAAAACAGTTACGAAATATTAACTTTTGGCGTGAATTGAATATTTTTCACTGAATGTACAATGCCATTCCTGGCAAATTTTAGGCTATCAATCCTTGGTAAAATTATTAATATTCTGTCTAATCAATTATTCGAATATAAATTAACACACCTACAGAACTATTGAGATAAAATTCGGAATAGAGTTTTAACTTCTATATTGTAGACATCTTATCAAATTTTGAGCAAATGCAATAAGGGATTGACCGTTTGTCAATTTGTACTGTCAGAAACATGTAGACACGATAACTTAAAAATTCAGTGACTTAAGTATACCAAATTCGGTGTGTAGTTTTATAATTACAACTATAGTTTTGGGTCAAATTTTTCTTTGAATCTATATATGAAAATTGCATCTAAAGCTCAAATTCGATTTTTGGATATTATTAGGTTCATACCAAGCAACAGCTAATCGCCAAATAACGCATCAAGGATGTCGGGTTCGATTCAATAAAAATGATAAATTTTTAGTAAAAATTAAAATTTCGTAACTATTGTACACCATTGCTATGCAAAGCATTCTTAGGCATGACATCTTTATGAGAAATCATGCGGGAAAATTCTGGGGAGACCACTCCCACTGGTTTCTCAATCAATATAAAGTCTGCGATGAAGTATGAAAAATAATTATAATTTTATTGTTTTTTAATTAAATATACTCAATTCAGGTTAAGCTTTAAACTAATTATTGCGTTTCGATATCAAATGTTGTAGAAGAACTAAGAGCTAACTGTATCAAAAATAAAGACACACTTTAAGACGTGGATTTTTTAAAAACATTTTTAATCAAAAATTTCGCTAAATATTATTCTTATGACGGGTGCTATTGCGTTAGTACAGTCAGCACGCGGTTGAAACGGAGAGTGATAGGTTGTGGAATTGCCTCTTATGAATGGAGGGAAACAATTTTTTTAATTTGCTTTAAAATAAATTAATTTATTGTTTTTAAAAATGTTTCTTCGGATACCTTGTTTATGTATTTTGTTTTCAAGAGCTGAATTATTTTTTTAATTGCACTGCTTGTTTATAAATGAATTACAATGTCCAAAACTATGCAATGGGACAAGTTGTAACAGAGAAAAAGTTCAGAGATTTCTCTTCATATCAGGTAACAATGCGACTATTTAATTACTTTTCTCATAGAGATTAGGCTTTTTACTATAAATTTTACTACGCATCGTCAAAGATTATATCTCTTTCAAAACATTCACCTCTGAAAAGGCTCTAAAAATATATATAATAAAAAAAATTCTATCAAAACATTATTATATCTGATGAAGAAGTATTAGTAAAAGAAAATTATTAAATAATTAACAAAAATGAAAGCATGAATAGAGAATAAGAAAAAGATTAAGCGAATGAGAAGAGTAAAAAAAGTGATTTTGAACAAACAAAGAGATTTAAAAAAAAAAAATCCTGAAGTTTGCGAAGAGACATGTAATAACAATGACGATATTTGAAGTATATTTCTTTAGAATTCAGTTTTGAAATAGCTTTAGGGTTATTCAGGATAGACAACATAATTTTTAACAGCGATCAGGCGATGAGAATTGTGCCAGAGTTGACATCCCCTTTCCCTAGTCTATATCAAAGTGATTTAGTGTTATCTTTATCATTAACTAGGGAACTTGGAGGAAAAGAGGAAATACAGAAAAATATCGAATAACAATAGTCCGTCTGGGTCCCCTGTTTCAATTTCATTCGTGATAACTACACTCTTGATTGAGTAATTTAGTTGATTTCAACAAGCGGCATTTTGGTCTCAGCTATTGTGTAGTCTTGAAGAGAGAGGTCTTGGTATTTTTAATATGATTTTCTATGGAGTGGATCTTGCCGCATGAAACGGCATTCGATGCAACTCTCTTGTACCATTCTTCTTCGAAACTTGTTTCTGGCTTTTTAACAGACAGACAGACGGACATTTTTTAAAAGGGTTTTCGAACTCAAGGTTATCGAAAACTTAAAGATTCGCCTAAGCCTTGATTTAGAATTTTTTGACGAATAACTACACTTGGTATAGAAAAAAGTTTTAAAAAAAGGTTGTAAGAAAGAAACGTCATATTACTGACTCTCCAAAGCGCCCGAAGTCGCATGGATAAAGAATACTGAATTATCGGACCCCCCGAAACAGCAACATTAGTGGTAACTGTAACTGAGCTCACAGGACCTCCACCGTCCATGGTATAACCCTTCCCGAAGGAAGTGCATCCCATCATCGTTGGGAGGAGTGAAATTCCTCACCTGTTTATGTACCCACCAGGGTGACAACACCCAACCACCATACCAGAAGTATTTCCTCCTCTTTTCGAGGTGTCTCCCGGCGAATAGGAAAAAAGAGTAAAAAATAGGATTTGAACTAGCATGCAGATTTGAAAAACATAATTGTCTTTAGTTTGGGGAGATATATGCAACAATACATGACAATATATATATATAGTAATATATGGTGATATATTGTAATATGTTCCTTTAGCATCCAGTTTTGAAACAGCGTTAGGGTTATTTCGGAGATACAACGTAATTTTGAACCACGATCAGACGACGAAAATAATGCCTGAATTCGCACTCAAAACGTTCTTGAGTTATTTGTGTCAGAGATAGGCGGATGGACATTTTTAAAAATGTGTTTTTCTAATATAGGGAGGTCTAAAATATGGAGATTTGTCAAACTCTTGAGCAACTTTTCTTTGTAAACGAGAAATTGCATGAAGATTTAGAAAAGTAAACGGAACATGTAATAAGTAATATCACTGACTCTCCTGCCCGTCCGATGACACACGGATAATACATACGGGAAGATAAGACTGCCGTAATAAAAAACACTGGCCGAAACTATGGTTCAGTCCTAAGGGCCACGGTACAACCCATCTCTAAGGAAACATGTTACGTCCTCGAAAGAAGAAGCCCCACCTTTTGGTGTACCCTCTAGTGTAGGGAAATCGAAACCATCATGCAGGAAGCATCTCATTCTCATTTCGAGGGATCCCCAGGGTAGAAGAAATCGGAACGTGTGGTAAGTACAACTGGCCTGCAAAACGAAAGCAAAGCCAAATTTTCTTGGGGTTTTTTTTTCTATAAAATTTTTAATTTTGCAATTTTCAACTGATACCTGCAATAAAATAAATTCAAACTCTTATCATCAATACATCTCAAAATAAATTAAAGTAATTTTGCAAACACATATTTTGACCCCTAACTAAAATCTTTATCAATAACTTTTTCACTTATAAACTATATATATAGCAATACTACTTATCCTTCTGCTGAGAATTACTCTCCATTATACTGTCTAGAAAACTTCTATCCACTTTCAACTGACCGATTACACGGGAAAGTCAACTATACGAGGTGGCGAAGAAAAAGAGCAGACGAAAAACCGAAACTCGATTCGGAAAGAAAATAGTTGGCGATATCGCTTTGAGCGAGTCATAAAACATCCTGCTAAAGACACCGTCCCCTCTTCTGGGAGACGGATTTTTAAACTATGCTTTTCCGCACTTTTATCAGAAGTTTTATAGCTTATCGAAAACGATGCGTGAACCATCATTTCTGATATCGTAACGGATGACCCGAAAAATCGACATTAATAGAGACGTCATAAAAAAAGAGAAAGAAAAAAATTGGCAGACTATCCGACAGATGGCGTTGGAAAGCAACAAAAATATGTGAAATAAAAAAATAGTGAAAGTTTCATGATAGGATTTCGATATTTTTTAAATGTATTTTTGAGAATCGTGTCTGAATCCAAAGGTTATTTTTTTGTTACAAAACATTTTAAAGATTTTTAAGCTACACCGTGGTATTTATTGTAATTTTTTTTTTTGGAGTTTCTAATATTATGCTTCTATAAATTGGCATTTCATTTACACTTTTAAAATGAAAACGATTCTTTATGAATGAATTTTCAATAAAATGAAGAGAAATTCCTTTAATGAATGGTGAAATTTCATTCGTTATCTTTATGTTTAGAAGAAAAGTGTGTGTAGATTAACGACTCCTGTAATATATTTTAATCTTTTTTATAAACGATTTATTAGCTTTTATTTTTCTATTGTTGAGTATTTTACTATTTATTCACTTTTAATATCTGATATGTGTAAAATCCAATTATATATGAATGTGTGCATATGGATGCGTGGCCAAAAAGACCCATTTTATTTTCCCACAACAGGGTATGATTTGTATGAGAGATAAAAGCCGGACTGTCTGTTCGCATCAGAAAAATTAATAATTCCCTTCAATTAATTAAATTCACTTAACATTAAGCATATTAATGACGCATGTCATTGAAAATGGATTGTCATTGATTGAGGAAAGCTAACCTTAGGAATTTTAGAAGTTATGCCATAAGAGTCAGGGAATTTTATCTCTTTGCAGAGAAATTAAACAGTCAGCAATTTTTAGAGTTTTTAAAAATAATTCAATAGAAAGGTGCGATTCGGAACAGAAAATAAGACTGTGCGTGCGTGCCCATTCTCATATGAGCTAGATGTCAGACTTCTGCCCTCGGGTGCTCAGGAGATACCTGAGTGCTTATTATCTGAAGCTACTGCACAAAAACTTGGGTTAAAATAGTTACACGACAACAACAAAATGTCCGTGGCAGTTATAATCAGCACTAGTAAAATATTCTCTATGTAATATTTTACTAGTTTATGTTTTCCACTGACCTAGTAATTTGATTAAGCCTTATTCAATGACTTTGTGATTGTTGTGAAACTAAAAACTTAAATAATAATCCCAATACTCAATGTCTTCGTCAAATAGATATTTTAAAAACTAATAACTTCACTGAAAACATTGTGATCCCTTATTCTCTTAAAGATGCATTATCAGAACTTAAAGAGAATTAAGATGCACTTTTTTCAACTTTTTGGAAAAAATAATCGTTTCTTCGTTACATTTTGCTACCATTCTTCAATTTTAAAAATCCTTTTGAAAAATTAAAATTTTTAAAGTTTATGAAATATTAAATGATTTATTTTTTTTCTTCACCATCATTTAAATTTTTTAAAAACAAGAATCGAAAGTTATGATATAATATATAATGAAACTTCCATAACTCTTATTACTGCATTGGTCAAAATTTCCACATCAAAAACAATTTTTAAAAACTAAAATCTTTAATGTTTTAAAAATAATAAATAATTTATTTTATTTCTCCAGCATTACTTTCATTTTTTTAAAATTACTTCTCGATCTAAAATTTATTCTGAAAACTAGAATGCTATTGCTAGTTGTTTTAAACCTGCATTATAAATAATTCACTCCTTTCAGAATTTTTAATCAGAAATTCAAAAATTGATTGCTTATTCATTGCTTTGTTGTGCCTTTTTTTTGAACAGAAATTTTTCTTATTAAAATTTTTAAAGCTTTAAAAATACTAAATGATTTATTTTATTTCTCCGGCATTCACATCATTTTTTCAAAGCAAGAATCATAATTTATGTTATAATACATAATAATGCATACCTCATTTATATTATATATTCGTCCACATTTAAAATTTATTCTCAGAAAAGATTGTAATCTGTATTGTAATTGAAATATTGTTCTGAATTTTCTGTAAAAAACGCTAAAAGTTTATTAAATGTTCAGTTAAAATTTCAAACCTACAGAATCGGTTCCCCTTTTTCCACGCTCTTTAATAGAACTATTACCTCAACGAAAGACTTACATTGCATTTACATAGAATAGAGGGAAATATTAATGTCTGGCTTATATTTAGCATCAATATTGAATCCGATAGTCTTCTTGGCGAGTTATTCGATGTTTAATAGATGCTATCCATTTGACCCATGGTTAACAGATGCAGTACATAGATCTGATTTTTTTATACTTTAGATTATTGTATGATGCCTATAACCTTCGCTTAAGTGCAAGAAAGAGCTGTTCAACGTTTCATCTGAATCGGATGAGCGCATAAGAGACATACACGCAAACATTCATTTTTATTTATAGAGATTACTCGATAGTACCGCGACTCTGATCGCGTGGAATTTTTGATGTATATGTACGAAAAACTATCAAATAATGACAAATAATAAAAAATTAACCTAGAATTAACCTAAAAACGATACAATTAAAAGTATAAGCATATACGAAAAATATATAACATAAATACAATTTAATAACAAAGACACACAACTAATGTAAAAACAATTTATTTACAGTGCATACCCGAAATAAAACAAAACAGCACATCAAGTCGGTATTTCTTTAAAATCAGGTCAAATCCATTTTATTTATTGACTACAAAAATATTATATACATAATTTTTAAACTTTTAATTTAAATGAAAATACAATTGTCATTAAATTTTTCTAGAGCGTCCTATTCCATATTACGTCCCATAAAGATGGGACGTAATATTTGCATTAGATATTTCTTTTCTATTTGCAATTTCATAAAATTGTTACGTTTTGGTTTTTTATTTTGTGTCTAAATCGAATGGCGGCCAAGTTGTGGCAAATTATTCGCATATAAGTAGTGCTTATTTATCAGCATTTAGAGACTTTAAATGTATTTTCTGAAAAATGAGTGTTTTCATAATGCTGCTGTTAACGTAAAAGATGCATGTTGAATTTTTTGTAAAAGAAAATCTTTTACAATTTGTTTGAGGAGTTCTACTATATCATCCAACTACGATTTGTTCCTATCGTTTAAAAATTGTCTTCAGTAACGATTCATTAGGTAAACTGAAAACAAAAGTCGTACAATAATTTACAAGTAAGCTACAATTTCTATGAACGAATGTAAAATAGGATTTTCTAGTAGAAGCAAGACATATAGAGCAATAAATGAGCCTTAAGCAACAGCAATCTTGCATTGCGTTCCTATCAAAAAAAGGGAAATAGATTTATGTGACTCCATAATGATTTATTAATTACTTAGTTTTTGCTTTAAATTTTTATCTTCATATTTAATACTTTTATCTTTATATTTATCCTTTTAATTTTTATCCTTCTATGTCTCCATATTTTCAGAAAGAAAAATATTTGTCTTAATTTACTTTTCAAAACTAATACTTTTCATTTTAAATCTTTTGTATTAGAAGCAACAAGCTCAGATAATAAAACTGTCCTTACTTTAAATAAAATACGAGCTTAATCGAAATCAAAGCCAAGCAGAAAGCCACAAAGCAGCTATTAGAGCAATACTTCAAAATTAAAACTCGCTTATGGTTTTAAAGAAAAGCAATATCAAGCGAAAATTTTTGACAGCAAGCATATCACAGCGTGAAAAAATAATTGCGACGAAAAAAAGCGATCTTTCTTAATTAAATCTGATTTATGGAAATGTCATTAAAGGAGGTAAAAAAGTAAATGGTTATTATTTTAAAAAATTAATATATGCCATAAGAATAGTATATTAAATTCGGAAGAAATTACTTAAGAGGTCGAAAAGCTTATATTGTTCGATAATTTTTCGAAGAAATTTTCGTGAAGATATACCATTTTTTTTATTAATTTTCTTTTGTTAAAGATTTTTTATCTGACAATTTTGAGTTAATTAGAAAAAATTGTTCATTGTTTAAATAAGAGAGTTTTGTATTTACTAAATATAAAATGGGTTTTTTTAAATATTTTAGGAGTTTTTGTTCGAAGAAAGTATGATTTACTTTGCACGCGGTGTGTGTGTGTGTGTGTGTGTGTGTGTGTGTGTGTGTGTGTGTGTGTGTGTGTGTGTGTGTGTAAGAATTTTTAATTAATTTACTCTCAAAATATTATTTCCTAATCACTTGAACATCTTCTTCACTGAAACTTTAAACTCTGAATTGTGCACGCAATAAATTTTCTTATAGAATCCAAACGCTGAGTTGACAAATTCTTCACACTCTGATTTCATTTATTTGAATTATCTTATTTAACCTTTACCATCTATCATCTAAAGATGGCCCTTGTGCAAAAAACCCGAAACAACCGACCAACTATCTATTATCTAATTTCATTTTTTTTTCAAAAAAAAAAAATGGCATTATTAAACAAAATTGAGAAATCACTCCTTTTAAAATGTCTCCAAATTCTCTAGTTTAAATATTCCTCGTTATTAGAACTATAGTTAGGCCTTTTTCTACTCATAAATAGTCTCCCCCACATACACAATCATTTTTGCCAGGAAATTCTGCGCATGCTCATCTGCAACATGTAGAATGAATCATGTCACATTGTTTCAGGGTAAAACTAGCCATTTCCGTTGTGATAATGAAAATTATGTTTAAATATAAGATTAATTATTAATACAATCGATATACTTTTGAATATTGCAAACATATTGTACTGTAAATTATAAAAATTTCAGGAACAATTGCAGCGTTTACAACAAAAGTGCCTCGGCACCTAAAAATAAAGTTTCTGCTTCAGGTCCGAGGGTTTCAAGTTTGATACTCTATTCCATTAAATATCCACCATAAATACTCACTTGTTGACCATAGAATTCGCGGAAGGTTGTTGAAATCAAACGACCTCCCGCTGATGTGGTGAAGAAGTACAAAGAAGGGTTTCTAGCTCAAGTATTGCCTTCTTTATCAAAATACAGCCGTAATGTCGTTTTCAAACAGAATGAAAATGTAACTAAACATACCAAAATACACATGAGTTAATATGAATGAATAATTAGAAGAATTAAATAAAGATTTAGTTGAATCATTCCTTAAATTGAATTGTTCTGTACGTTGATTGATTATTACATAAATAAATTTATTGATCCTGTTTGTCATGTTACCCCTGGAATCTTCTGTGTAAAATAGGAATCCACGCTAAGAAAAAAGGTGCTAAATCGATTTATAAGTCTTTTAATTTCCTGTAAACTCAATGATGGCTCGCTTGAAAGACAAGTTATTTCCGGCATATACAATCACTAAATCTTTTTGTTGCTATTCGGGGTCAATAGTTCAAACGAACTCTTTGTTATTTATAAAAGAAATCATTTCTTATAACCAGTTCTTTTCCTCCAATCTTTTCTTTTATAAAAAGAACGGGCGAAGTGCTGTTGTGGTTGCTGTTTTTGCTGTTTGTAATCCAATTTTTCAATATATATGTCAATCACAATCTTATTATAGCAAAGGCTCTACAACGATCAAGAGGTAAAGTCTCGCCTCATAGTCAACAGTTAATTTTGAATTTTAAAAACTATTTTGTATTGACTGATATGCATCAATTTTAAATTGCATTCTTTATGTATTGCATAATTTAAGGAAAATGCTGATACAATGAAAAACTTTTTTATATGTTTTCCCTTGGATCTATAACTATTGCTACTTAATTTAATACGAATTAAAACCTAATTATTTTAATATGTAATATTAAACAAAGCGAAAAAATTGCATTTTGTGATAATTTGAGCTGGATTGTTATTTTAAATTCTAAACAATTTAAAATAATCATTGCTGTATATTTTAATATGAATTAAAGACTAATTATTTTAATATGAAATAAAACTAAACAAAACGAAAAGGTTGAACTAATTTAAGACCCGATTTACCTCTGAACTCACTGTATTGTTATTTGAAGGAAATTACATTTAAAAATAAAAATTGTTACTTATTTTTAATAAGAGTCAAAGCTTGTCTTAATATGAAATAATTTTACGTAAAACAAAAATTTTAATTTACTACAGGCCCGATTTATCTCTGAGGAACATAAGTAACGTTTTTACTTACGTTCTTCAGAGATAAACGTTAAACCTAACGTTACATCTTTAAAATAACATATCGAAATTACATTTAAAATTAACATTACTATTTATTTTCAATAAAAATTAAAGCCTGTCTTAATATGAAATTACATTACTCAAAACGAAAAAAAATTGGTCTAATTTGCGATCCCAATTTACCTCTGATTTCACTCTGAGGAACGCCGAAATTTTGAACGCCGAATATTTGACCGAAATTACATTTAAAAATCAAAATTATTAATTATTTATTTTTTATAAGAATTAAAACCTGTTATAATTTGAAATAGTACTACAGAAAACAAAAAATTGAACTTATTTAAAGCCCTGATTTACCTCTAATTTCACTGTGAAGAGCACTGTTACTTTAAATTCCAAACTTTAATAAAATAAACATTACTATTTATTTTTAATAAGCATTAAAACCTGTTTAACAGGAAATCGTATTACACAAAATGGAAAAGAAAACTAACTTAAGATCCCTATTTACCTCTGATTTCACTCATCGTTACTTTCAATTCTCAACTTAAATAAAATAAAAATTACTATGCATATTTTAATATGATTAAAAACCCAATTGTTTTTAAATACGAACTAATAAAAAAACTAAACTTGATAAAGGTCAAAATTTGCCTCTTAGAAACATTTTTTGTTTTAATCCTAAATTTCAATACAATAATGAGAGGACTTTACTTTAAATATTGTATTAGGTATTATTGGTTTTAATATGAAAAAGATATTAACAAAACAATAAAAAGAGCTTTGATGAACCACTGAAACTAAACTTATTAAAAGTTTAAATTCCTCTCTTTCATTTCGACATGCGCAAATTATTTATCACTCTCTAGTCTGACATTTAATTCATAATCATACATCCACAATAAATATTTTAATCATCCAAAATAAGTAAATAACACTCAGCGGGATAAAACAGAAGTGCTCAAAATCCACAAAGTGTGGGCCAGCCAACCACGGAAACAATCGACTTTTAGTGCGTTCTTCAATGCCAATTAGGTAATGGGCCAACCAATACAGGGCGGAGGCTCATTTATTCATTCATGGCAGGGCATCAGGCAAAACAGCGAGTTCCTCTCCAGTAACTTCACTGTAACCCTAACGCTATTCGTGGCGATCGAAGTGAGCGGCGATTGCTTTTGATACACTTCCATCACGCTCAAAGGGTTTGTTCACACCGATCTGGGGGAATTTTCGTCCCACAAAACGTGCCTTATCTCTTGATCATTCATTCAGTTTTATTCCTAGCTGGAAGTGGATGGGATTGATTCCTGGAATTGCTATTAATTTTCGCTGATCCGGGTTAAAATTATTTGGTGTCATCTTACGTGAGAGATTTATATAGAAAGTTTCAATTTACAAGTGGTGTGGTAAGAAGTGCTTTATCTAGCCTTACTAGAAAACGTTGAATTAAAACTTGTGCGAGGGAAAGGGAATAACGAAATATAATTTAATGTGAATATAAAAATTTAATGAGATGATTACAAACAAGGAATGTTCATATTGCTCCATTGAATTAGCTAACTACTGAAAGAGTATTTTAAATATTCATGGTTAGAAGGCAAATAATATAGTAAACTCTCATTAATCTAACACATATGGAAACAGACACCGAATTGTAGAATGCCTGCACAGTAGATAATCATATAGACATCATTGAATTATACAGGGCCGTGGTGGCCCTGGTGGTAAGGTCTCGGCTTCGGAACCGGAGGGTTTCAGGTTCGAGACTCGATTCCACCGAAGAACGGTTGTTTGAGGGGGTCTCTTGCACGTTCACTCTTTCAGGCCAAACGTCCTCCCTCTGGTGTGGAGAGGGGGGTGCCAGTTCAGGTGTCGTCCTCGTCATCTGATCTTGGTTCGAAATGACGAGGTCTGTCCCAAAATAGCTCTCGTGTTGCTTTGAAAAGGGACGTTAATATAACTAAACTATACATTGTATTATACAAAGATACATTTATGTGTAATTATCTACAACGCAAACACTCTCTATGCCCCAACAGGTATCCGATTCCCTACGTGAGTAAAGAGAAAGGTAAGTTGAGGTAACCCAATACATACGGAATGGAATACTTGATGGATTATAGAGAATATCTGTACCATAGATAAAAATATAAGCATCACTGAATTATACAAAGATTCTATTTCTGAGAAACAAATTAACGATTTGCTAAAAAGGAAAGTAAGTTGAGGAATCAAGTAAGTTTGAGGTAAAATTACACAATCGAGGTTTGAAGTAAAAAGACACAATGGATTAATGAATGCAATAGACTCTCTCTAATCCAGCACATATCTGATTGGGTACTCTTTGGATTATAAAGATGGTTTGCACTGCATGTAATCCTATATGCATCAATGAATTATGTAAAGATAAATTTTTCTACGTGTGAGGAACAAACTAACAATTTATAAAATAACCAAAAGTTATTTGAGGCAATAAAATACATATGGAACAGGATATTTATTGGATTATAGAAAGTGCCTGCAGTGTGGAGAATCACATAAGCATTGCTGAATTACTCAAAGATACGTTTTTTTATGTTTGAGAAGCAAATTGTCAATACGTTAAAAAGAAAAGAAAGTTGAGTTGTTGAGTAGGATCAATACTTTAACTTATTCATTTTTTAAGTGTGGGAAACAAACTAGCAAATTGCGAAGAAGAAAAGTGAATTAAGGTATTGAGTACCATCAGATTAAACAAGTTAAACATGAACTGAAAAAGGAAAGAATTAAGGTTTTAACTGGAAAAGAGGGTTTGTCAGTAAAATTTCCAAACAATTGCGTCGGGTTAGTAGAAGTGTCGTATCAGAAGTATACTGCATTATCATCAGATATTATAATTTACTTTTCTATTTCATTTCATTGTCTTGTAATGTTACACATTTTAAGTAATGTCACTTATTGTAATTAAATTCTCCTATTCAAAAGTTCCTAGAATTTGCTGAATCACTCCATATAAAGATTTCATTAGTAAATAGTGCAAATAATGCATTCTGGGAAAAATCATAAAATTTTAAATTAATTATATTAAAATCAAATTAATAATATAAATAATTAATTAAATTAAATTTTCCCCCCATAGGTGGCGCTGCTCTATTATGCGTTCACATGCGATTACTGTGAAAACTGATTAATTGGGATGGCTCAACACCTTAGGAGTAAACCCTGAATTAGTCCTGTAGGTATCAACGGCCACAGTACAACCCCTCCCGTGAGAGACAAGTCTCGCCATCAGTAGGAGGGAGTCAGGCTCCACCAGTTCTGGCTATCAAGAAGCAACCTCCATGTTAGTGGCTTCTTATCTCTACGTCTAGGGTATCCCAGGAGGATATTTAAGGTGATTTTTGTAGATGACTTTTTTTATTCCCACTTGCAAAATTGTAGCGTATTCACTATGAAAAATGGTATGCTTCATTTTTCTTTTAGTTAAATTAAAAACAATATCAAATTCAGCTTTCAATAGAAAATCCTTCCTTTTTAAATGCATCTTCGATGAAAGGCAATATGCTATCTCGCGTTTACAAATGTAATTAAATCCTCGTTCTTCTCAAAACAATATGATAAACCTTTGTTTTCCATCAATCTACCCACTCCGAGCACCTGATCTAACATTCATGCGATTTTTGACTGTGAATTTTTTTGACAAACTCTGTACTTAAAGACAAATGTTGAAAATTAATATTATTCTTCATAGCTGCTCAATCCTATTGGACATTTTATACTATACAAGGAGGAAAGCAACTTTCAAAAGGGATTATTAAAGGAAATACATTGGAGGGCATATATGAGCTCTAAAGCAACGGGATCTTCCGGGCATTCTTCCCAAAAGCTGTTAGCATCATTCGCTCAAAAGGGAAAGTCGGATACTTGGAAGACAAAAGCGTTATGTAAAAATGCATAAAAATCGCTAAATGTTTTTGCTATAATTTGCATCTGCTTGATTCAGCTGCATTGTTTACAAAAAGCCAGTCATACTACTTAGAAAATTAATTTTCAACGGAAACTGAATTTTTTTTAAATATTTTAATTTCCTTGTTCATTTAATCTTTATATTTTTCTGTATTTTTCCACTAAATGTTTAACTCAAAATACTCATTCATGAATTAAATATGAGGTGATTTGAACCTGATTTCTAACGTCAAGACAAGCAGAAAAAAACATTGGAACCATAAAGATTAATCAAGAAAGTATGATCATCTCATTTTCGATAATTACTGTTAAAAATAAGTTCAATAATAAATTCTAACGATAATATCAATTCTAATAATAGTAAATTCTAATAAGTAGCAATTCTAAAATAAGTTCTCAATCATAGTTTTTTCATAGTTATTCTTTACCCATTTCTAGAAAATTAATAGCCCAGAACTTTCAAAATGATTCAAAAATAACTTTCTAAAAGGAAATTGGATTTGGGAGACATCGATAATTGCCGTTAACCGACATCATTAAAGACGTTAAAATCAGGAACTGTAACCTTCCAGTATTTATTATTACCGGAAACATGTTGCACCCTGAAATAACATTATTTAACGAAGGACATTACCTTCCCATTTCTTAAAGTCAATCTACAAGTAATAAATATCAAACTTCTGGCTTTAATTTATAATTTTACATCCGTTAAACAAAGAATTTCAGCTCAAGCGGAAATTTGGGTTCTTGAGTTCAAGATAAGTTCCATTAATTTTGAATTCTATTTAAAGAATATTCAAACACAGGTCATTGAGGATGGAAGAAGGAAAAATTTTACTCTGATGAGAAAAGATTCATCTTAATCGAAAGTTATGAAATTAATGTTTCCGTAAAACAGGAATTCATTTTCATTCTCTCATTTTTAAAAGCTGTTTCTTGAGATATTATCTTTCAGGGGAAGCTAAATAAATAGAATTGAATGTAAATGAATCATTTGTCCAATCAGGATTTTTAAGTCATGCAAACAAGACGGTCTGAGATTTTAAAATAATTTGAGGTTATGGTTGAATATGAAACTCTTGGTTGCATTTTTATTTTCTTGTATATTAAGTAATAGCCACCTTTGGCGACCAGCCGGTTTGCCAATCTTACTACTATCTAAAATTATCAGTTAAATACTTTGTGTGACGTCATAGATCGACTTATGAAGTTTCGATAGAAATGGTTGAAACATTCAACATTTTCATTCTTAAATCAGTCAGTTTTGAGAAATCCTGGACGTTGATTGGGGTATCATCTTTCGAATGGTCGATGAAGTGGTTTAAAATTATTCATTTTTATTGACTAGTGATATTTATATATTCGTAAATCAGTTAGTTTTAGAGACAGAGTTGATTGAAGTTTATCTGTTTACATTTAAAAGCCAACACTCTCGATTTTTTAAGAATTTATGGACTGATGTTACATACTATGTTGTTATTTACTTCATTTAGACCCTTTTTTCTATCATTAAAGATATATCTATGCATTTCTATTATTAAAGTTTCAAAAATTAGCCGTTGGACCTTGAATTGAAAAAATATGTATATTAAACCATGTTTGTCTTTAAAAAGTTATTTAATTAATAATACTGTAAAAGTCTCAAAAACTTTTTTTACATTTTCTTTTTAAAAGAAACATATTTCATATTTGTTTCATTTCATGCAGACACGTACTGAAAATTACATTTTTATTTGTTTATTTTTCAATAATTATTTATTATTTAACTTGAATTGTTGTCAATCTGATGGCAACATATTTATTACAGATAATTTTTCCCCTTTCACTCATAACGTGCCCGTACAGATTAAATTTTATTGTTTTGTCCAAAATATATTGTTAAAAAATGTAGTTGATTTTTTTAAATTTCATTAAAAATAGAAGCTTAGTTATATGTTAAAATACTGATACCATTTGAAAGCTAATTTTTTAATCTTTAATTTGATGTAAAAATCATATTTGTGTGATAATATTTTCGAAAGGTGGGAAAAACGTCTAAATGTCGCTTAATTTTTAATTAAATCAAATTCTAATAGAAAATTCGAAAAAAGGCTCCGAGGTGCACATTCCCGACCTCCAAAGTGTACATGTACCGAATTTGGTAGCTGTAGGTCCAACGGTCTGGCCTGTAGAGCGCCAACACACAAACACACACATTGAGCTTTATAATAAGTATAGATAATTACTACTGTATTCAACGTTAGTAAATGCACTCGAGTTTACTTCTACGTTTGCACGGAAGTAAGACATTTCTTACTTGCTGCATTTCAATATGGGAAGCGCGCCATCTATAGGTGCCATCTGCCTTTAATAATAGCACGCTATCATCGAAATAGCATTATTCAGTTTCTAGTTTACTTTTTACTTGGCAGATAGAAGATTTCAGTAGTTTAAATATTCTCAGGTTATATTTGTTATTGTGAAAATTATCATAATCTAAAAACAAACAAATAAAAAGATGTTTCTTAATTGAAAATTATGCATGATGCTTCAAAACAATTTCTTGGATGTTTTATCCCCCTTTCGGCGTTTATTGTCTTATTAAGATACGAATTTTCATTCGACTATTTTATATTTAATGATGATTAATTTAAAAAAAATTTAAAGCTGTCCAGATATCGTTTAAGCTAAATGATAAGAGCACTATTCATATTTTTAAAGTTTACTAATTCATGATGCTTCTTTTTTACACTATCCTAATTTCACAATTTTTTTGGTGGCTTGATGTTTAAAATTATCATGATTAAGGAGTTGTAGATTCGAAACTCGATTGTTCTGAGTAGCCATTGTATTAGCAGGCTTGATCTGAGTCCTATCTGTCCAAAGAAAAATTATCTTTCTCTGATAAAAAGCAAAATTTCGGATGAAATTGGTGGTTCGGATATTGTCCACGTTCTCTGAGAGAAGGGAAAAATTGTTGGATCTTCCCAAAATTATTGTTATGTTGATTCTATTGAAACATGAACATAATTGTTTTAAACTGATTTTATTACTATTTTCCCATTAATTTTCCTTTCAGATTTTTTTCTTTTTTGGGATTTTAAAAAATTATTGGTTTGCTTTTTATTTTAATTATTAAACTATTCTAATGTTAACTTATCTTAAACTGTACATAAAATCAACTGAAAGGAAAATGCAATGAAAAGTGTCGATCTTAATGCCCAGATTTAAATCGGGAAGTCAGTTGCAATTATTTGTAAAACAATTTCTGTAATTTTGATGAAACTTTATGGAAACATTTCAGAATTATCGGCAATTACTTGAAGTATATGGTACAATGCAATTCCAAATCATGTTATTATGATGTGGTACAACATGTTTGAGAATGGACTTATAAATAATGAGGATGCTGAATATGAGGGACAGCCATCAACTGTAACAATTCTGAAATGTTGACAAAAAAAAAAATTTCTTCGCAAAAAAAAAACATTGAAATACTTGTGCCACGCCTCAACAAACGTTTTAATAATGAAGCTAATTATACAAATTAATAATTTTTTATTAATTTAAACAATTTCTAAAATTTAAACCATTCTTTCGTGTTGTTGCTGATGTTGTTTCTAATCCCAGCTGATACAGCTGCGCTATACCACCATGGAGGTGGTAATATAGCATAACTATACCACCTCCATGAAACCAGATCACCAAAATGTCCAAAAACAATAGAAGATCCCCCAGCAAACGACCTCCACCCATGTTGGAAGGGGAGGAACTTGGCGCGTGCACTCAAAAAACTAGAGAGAGTCGCCTATAACCTTTTAGGTACATCTGAATGGTGACCCCAGCCGGGACTCTTACCAAAGCACCAAGGTTGAGTAGATGGAACTCTCCAAAGAGCACCCGATTCCATCTCTTTGATAGCGGAGATCTCAAAATATGCCAGAGTTGCACCACTATGAAATATATCATCCGAGGCTGCCCCAGCCAATTTATCCGCCGTCTCATTACCGTTTACATGTGAGGGGTCTCACTAGAAGTGTACAACATGACCCGCGAACAACCTGTCAGCAAGGTCTAAGATGTTCGTGCTAATCTTGTTCCTCACATTCGTCCAGTGATAAAACTGTTGTATAGAAGCAAGACTGTCCATTAAAATCTAAATGTCCCCCAAGACAATTTCAGAGAACATGTCATTATATTGAGATCGCTTATAGATTGAAATAAATTCATACCTGAATACGGAATAATTGTCAGGATTTATAATCCAAATATCAGTTGCTTCTTCAGGAGTCTCATTGTTGTTGCATCATTTACAAAAAATTAAATTTCACGTTATGATTAATTTTTACCCCAGATGTTGTATGTGCAATGCAGTGGAACGAAAAAAAATCTATTTCTGATTTTTAATTTGTAATAGCGGGGAAAAGCTGCATTTTTGTATAGATCAGATAAGTAAAAAGTATGAAAAATATTAGAGTATATCTTAAGGTGTCTCAAGGACGTTAAACTTTCCTAGAAATGCACTTTTTACAGCTTTTTAAGTATTTTTGAGTGCCTTAATTACGTAAAAAAACTTTTATTAGGCATTGCCATATGAATAAAAATATAAAAAAAAGCATTTCGCTATTGCACTGGCATGGTACTGGGTCATCACCAGAACGAAGTTTATTGAGATAAGACGGAGATTTGTCTGCTTCCGGTGACAAAGACCGAGTTGGTTTCAAATCAGTAGCTTTGCCATTTTCTGTTGAGTTGGCATCTGTCCGCCGTCTAATGTGCAACTGATTTGTTAGTTTGTGCTTGCATACTCTGCTGTGACTCAGTCTAAATTAGTGAAGACAAAGCAAACGTCAGAGTGTTCAATTTTGGGGAAATTACCAATCTGTTTGAAGTTGAACACACTACTGACGAATTTAGTGCTTCTGTTATATTAGACATAACCTTAAAATTGCTTCAGAGAAGGATCCTTCTATAAGTGAAATATGTGAAACTTTAGTTCCCATAATAGAACAAATATGGTCAAGAGCTTCTTTTCTCAATGCTTCTAGCAAAAGAATTTCACAAATGATAAAGCTTATCATTCTAAATGTAGGAATTTGTTAATGTCTTATAGCAGAAAATGTTCAAATAAGTTTAAATTTAACTTCACAGAATTTAGAGAAGAAGCTAGCCTTTTTTTTAAAAAACACATATTGCCAGCTTGTATTTAAAAAAAAGTGCCAATTTTAGAATAGATGATTCGGAACGATTAATCTGTAGCAGTAAAATGGTTCCAGATGATATTGATATTGTTACCACAAGGGCTTTGAGGGAGGAAGAAGCAAGAAGGAGAAAATAACCACAGAGAATAGTTAAGTTAATCAAGAAAGAGTAAAAAATACTAGCGCATCAGAAACTATTACTGGCGGCAATGACAAAGCTGAGGAACAACACTGTTCTTTACAAAAAAGAGACAAGCCAACCAGATTCATAAATTAGACAGGAAGAGATAAAACTACTAAATGGACGTGTGGTTTAATATTAAGTTAAAACTCGAAACAAAAGGCATCTGAAGCTGAACCAAATAGTATAGAGGACTGGGTAATTGGCTTTCCCTGGCTTACTTGCCCCAAGAGCTGTGAGCCTGGTGGTAGAATCAGCTCAAAATATCTGTGATTCAATCGCAAGAGAAGGATGTTTAAGAGCAAAAATTGACTCACTTGCGAATTTCAAAAATTTAATTTAAAAAAACTGTTTAATATGACAATGAAGTAGAAACAAACATTTTGCAGCTGTAAAATTTGTAATCATTAAGGATACAAGAAGTAAGAAACATAAAATTGGATATTATTTTTTATTATCATTACACTTAGTAATTAATACTGTTTTTTCAGTTGTAATGCTCATGAAACGCATTTAAAATAATCTTTTTTAACATTATATAAACACTAAATTCATAAAAATATTTTGTCAAAAATTTTTATTTTAGGCACCTCGAAATGTTGTTGTATTGCAACCAGAGTTTTTTTTTATTCTTTTTGAATCTTAAATTCTTTTAAAGGCTAACTTTTCATTACTATTGTCAAACTAAAACTCAAGAAAGCTTTTCAAAGTTCCTTTTTAAAATATTTCTTTTTTTTTTTTCAAATTTTT
The DNA here is from genome assembly GCA_026543055.1 of Argiope trifasciata. Taxonomy (NCBI): domain Eukaryota; kingdom Metazoa; phylum Arthropoda; class Arachnida; order Araneae; family Araneidae; genus Argiope; species Argiope trifasciata. The sequence continues at coordinate 785,298 of JAPMOQ010045887.1, read as the reverse complement.
AAGATACTTCAAGTTCTTTGCTGTATTTCAAGATAATTCAGTATAGAACCAGATTTTTTAATATTCTTTTCGAACCTAAATGGCTACTTTTCGTCCTATTATCAAACTAAAATCCAAAACGGAAATTAAGACCCTTATTTTTCCACTCAAATGTACAATTGCAATAAAAAATGTTTTATTCCAGCGTATACTTTCAAAACTTTCATTTAAAAAATTGATTATTCTTCAATATTTTTAGCTGCCTTATATAAAAATTTTTTATATAAAAATTACTGAAAAAAATATATAGTGATAGAAATGGGCTCTAGATTATCTGTCACTCAAATCTGATCTTTTACAAGTGTTTGAGTATGAAAATATTGGGAATTTTTTTGCAGTAAATTAAAAAAATAACCTATATATGAATGCTTCACTTGCCAAATCGATTAACTCCATTTTTCGAATTTTATTAAATTTTAATATCAAAACACTTCTTTTGCTCCTAACTGTACATATTCAAAACAAATTTCTTTAATAATAAGTATTAACACCACTAAATAAAAAAAAATTAGCCATTGAATAATAAATAATTTATGTCAGAAGTCAATCTGATTAACTCCATACTAAAATGTATTTATTTCATAATAAAAATATATTTAACCAGCTGCACTAGTTTTCCTCACCTACGGAATTATTCCCCAATTACTTGCCTAATGATTCACGATTTGCTATCATCGAATCTCAAGCAAAAAAAGTTCAGAATATCTTTTTTGCCTGATGATTGGTATAATATAATAAAATCATGTAAAAAGAAAGCACCTTTCCATATGGTTTAAATGACGCATTAGACTTTTTCTCTACAAGTACTTTAGAAAATTCTATCAATAATAGAAAGGTATCAGTTACAGGGATACCAGTAAATTGGCTCAAAACGCACTGGATAAAATTAAAAAAGACGAAACCCCATCTGATACAATTTAAGTATGACTTTAACGAAGATACCGAATTTAGAGTCATAAATATACGAAAAAGTGTAGCAGGTGGACCACTATGTCCGAAAAATGTGATTCAGTCTTTGTTGCATCCAACAGGTAGAACAGTGAAAAGAGGAAAGATATGATGGACTTGTTGAAATTTATTCCTCCTATTAAACACGAGTATTATAAAATTTTAAGGACAAATCGACAGGATGGGAGCTCAAATACAGCTAACGAAGATGACATTATTTATAATGATGATACCGCAATTTAAATAAAATAATAATGTTATGTTATGTACGAGTAACAAAATAGTTATTATTCATTTGTGCTAAACTCTTTAATAAAACATTTGTTTATATAATGATATTTTTTAGTAATAAAAGAATAATTCTGAGACTGAATTTGAATCAATAATTTACTTCACTTGCCAAATCGATTAATTCCCCCGATCACGAAAAAAATTGTAATAATGATTACAATTACTCCAAGTGTATTCCCTCTTATACTTTCTATATGTCGTCAAATCAAATAGGCGTTTGCAATAATTCAGTCTACATCGTATTTTCAATTTTTTAATTTGAAAAGAATTTTAAAAAACAACATTTAATATTTTATCCTTTTTCTCAACTTCTTGTTTTATGGAGTTAATAGATTTGGCAATTGAAGCATCCATATAACAAATTGACAAGAATTTAAAAAATTTATATAAAACTGAATTTATATCTTCAAATTATCGTCTGCCATTCATTGTAAAAAATGAGAAAAATATTATTTTGTCCACGTCAATATTTTTGCATATAATTATTATGCCAGACTAAAACTGAACAGAAAATTTCAAAAGTTACAGATTTCACTTTGCTGTTTTCGACATCATAATGCTTATCTATTGCATGTTGTGCATAAATTGGGAACATGTATCATTAAAAATTTTGAAAATGTTTTAAAAATCTTAAGTTAAACGTAGAACTTGAAAATTTTGCGCGTTGTTACTTTCTAAATAATAGAAGACCATTAGAAAATATTTTTTTTAATTTTTAATAAACTAATTATATTAATAAATATTTTTGGAAATTCTCATTTATTTTTAATTACATCTTGGTCAACTTATCTAGGAATTTCTTAGTTAACTTCGCAGACTGGGATTTTGCAAGAGTCCTTTTACACGGAATTAAAGTATAAAAAATTACCTTTTCGGGGAAACCGCTTTATTTTTTCAAATATTCTTCATCATATTGTAGAACAAAATAGTTCATTATTTTAATAGCTGTACACTCATGTTGCGATGATATTACATTTTTGGTGCATACATCATCGTGGATTATAATTAAGAATTTTTTAAAATAAAACACCGACTAAAGACTAAAGTCTTAGACTAAAAGTCCTTATCTCTCAAAATTTTTTGAATATTTTTTCAACAAAATCTTGCTGTTCACTATAATGTGAATCAATATTTAAAATTAAATAAGCCGAAAAAATAAATCTGATATTTCTCTTAGATAAAAATCATAGCCTGATAATTTTTTTTTAAATTTTTAATTTAACTCATTTATTGAATTCTTTGAACAAACTTTTTAATGTCTACCTTTTATCAGATAACAAAATTTGCTACGCAATTCTTTTGATATAATTAACAATTTTCAGCTTTAGTAATTTTATTTTTAGGCAGTTAAAAAAAAAACATCCTTCATAAATTAGTTTCATCAAAAAAAATTATCTGCGTTCAAAACTTCTTTATGAAACATCATGAATGAAGAATTTTGATAAGCAATTCGAAAACAAAGTTTTAAACTCAAAATTAGTTCGAAAAGTAATTATAATTCTTAAACGAAAATTGTGACATTGACAACTTTATTAATTTCCTTCCAAAAAAAAAATCTTTTTTTGAAAAAAAAATATGAATTTTTTTGTTTGTTTAACAGTTTTACAGATAAGACAAATCCAAATATAGAATCAAGACAAAAAAAAAACATTTTTAACTTATTGGTAGAAATTTGAAATCGCTTTCTCTTTAATATTTTTTTCTTTCGATTATTGTTTATTTTAACTGGACTTCTTTCAAATCGTACATAATTGAAGTCAGAAGATTAAGATAGTTAATTTCTAGTCAATGCCATTGCTAAAAATTAATAATTAATATTTAGATTAAATAATAATTTCTTAACGAAAATTAAATAATATAGAATAAAACATAGCTGTTATTACTACTCAACAAACCAAATTGCGAAATTTCAATTAGTTTTAGAAACATTAATTTCTTAACGAAAATTAAATAATATGGAATAAAACATAGCTGTTATTACTACTCAATAAACCAAATTGCGAAATTTCAATTAGTTTTAGAAACATTAATTTAAAAATAAAAATTGAAAAGAAGGAGTTTTAATCCGGAAACGATATGTTCCTTTTCTGTATACATAATATCTAAAAATAAAGCATAGTAATTGTTAAAAAATTTCTCCCTGAAATGCAGTTATGGATCTTTTCTTAAGTTTAGTTTAGTTTAGTTATATTAACGTCCCGTTTAAAGCAACACGAGGGCTATGATCTTTTCTATCTTAATGTCTTCTTCTTAATGTCTGTCTGTGAAAATAATTCAAAAATATTTTGAACAAGATCGAAAAAAATTTTTAGCCACTTTTTTTGTATATGTAGCAAAGGAAAAGGCATTGCAATCATCAAAACAATTCACACTCGTAATTTTTACGAATTTTCACATTTCCGAACTCTATGAGTACGAAAAAAAAAAATATTTTTTGGAGAATACCCACCTGTCTCACTATAACAAAGATAACTCAAAAACACTTTGTATAAACAGATTAAATTTGATATGAAGTCTTTATGCAAAATTTGTAATTTTTTATAAAATTTTAAATAAACAGTTTTCAGAGGAAGTCAATCTGTCTGTCTTATAATTTAATGTGACAACTACAAAACGAAAAGAGCAAGACAGATAACATTCTGTTCACAAATTTAACTTCTCTTACACCTGTCAAATTTGAAAAATATTCTTCAACTCATACTTAGCTTAGTTTTGTTTAATTCTATTAACGTCTTACTTTAAATATACATTTGAGCCATTGTAGGACAGACCTAGTAATTTTGAACCACTTTCAGATGACGGGAAATATAAATGAATTAGCTCCTCTTCTCCATAATTTCATACCACATCGGCTGGCCAGCTCATACCAAATATTTTTCTGACATATCCGATTCTTAGTTATGTACTTATGCATTTCAATATCACCAATTTATAGGAATAATTACATATAAGAGAGAAAAGACACAGTTGGAGGACCAGTATAATAGTTTTAAAAGATTTTATAGCATTAAACTCATATTTTTTGTAAATATTTATTCTTTTCTAGAATGATATACTCTTTCCTATGTAAAAAAATATTTATATGTTATTATATATGTTGTCACTTAAGATCCTCTCTATTCTGATACATATCATATTAAATGGAATTATAAAATATTTTTTAAAATTGCATTTTTTTGTTCAAACGTAATAAAAATGTTGATTAAGTTGTCAACATTTCTCCATGTAATAATATTAGAAATAACAATATTTCAAAATATTTTGGATATACAACCAACGACTATTAGAAATTTGACATTCGCTAAGAAATATCGAGTTTTTAACAGATATTTGCCTTTTATTATAATATACAGTGTCTCACAAAAGTGATGGGACACTTGTGCTTTACAAAAGGAAAATGTAATAAAATAAATAAATAATCATGTACAAATTTTTTGTGGGTGTATTTCATACTTAAATTTTGTAACAATTAATACATAACATACATTTTGTCAAAATATTAAAATAAATTTAATAAATTATACAGTTATTTAGAAAGGAGCAAAAAAATGGCTCACATAAGTGATGGGACACTTACTTTTCCATCAAATATTTATCCAAAAATTTTACTTTTTATAAGGTTTTAATATTTTGTTGGATTTCCTTTTACTTTTAAAACATGATTTAATCTTCTTGGGATGGATTTGACTAATTTTTCTGTGATTTCTGGAGTGATTATACCCCATTCTTCTTGAAGCACCGATTTTAATTGTTGTTTTGAAGAAATGGTGTGTTTGCGAATTCTTGATTCCAATTCTTGCCAAATATTCTCTATGGGATTTAAGTCAGGAGATTGTGGTGGTGTTTTTATTATTTCAGGACAGTTATACAGCAGCCAGAGTCTAACGTTCAAAGCAGTGTGCTTGGGATCATTATCCTAGTAGAATTTAAAATCGTTATGAAGGTTCAATTTTCGTGCTGAAGATTTCAAATTTTGCTGTAAAATGTCGACATACTTGTACTGATCCATTATCTATATCTATACTTATAATAAAGCTCAATGTGTGTGTGTGTGTGTGTGTGTGTGTGTGTGTGTGTGTGTGTGTGTTGGCGTTCTACAGGCCAGACCGTTGGACCTACAGCTACCAAATTTGGTACATGTATACCTTGGAGGTCCGGAATGTGCACCTCGAAGCCCTTTTTTCGAATTTTTAATTAGAATTTGAATTAATTAAAATTTAAGCGAAATTTCGACGTTTTTCCGTTATAACTTCCGAAAATATTATTGCACAAACATGATTTTTACATCAATTTAAAGATTAAAAAATTAGCTTTCTAACGGTATCAGTGTTTTTAATTTATAACGTAAGCTTCTATTTTTAAAGAATTTTTAAAGAAATATTTTAACTATGTTTTTATCACGTGACTGGATAAAATAAAAGAATGCCGGAAGTTCGAATAAAAAAAACTATCATCGCAAAATAAATCTAAAGAAATGCAACTTTCAGCACGTGACTGGATAAAATAAAATAAATATAAAATGTGATATTTTCTTTAAAAAATAAATGCAAAGCAAAGGTTTCTACAATCGTTTGCAATATATATATCATTAATTCCATAAATTATCTTTATTTACGGTAAACCTGATTGAATTTAGACAGGATATGCATTGAAATCCCGTCTTAATAGCATATTTATGTAATCGTTTGCAATATCTGTATCATTAATTTAATACTTTTTTTCCCTTTCTCGCTTTCTTTAAAAAAAACATATTTAATATTTTGGCAACATCATCGAAATTTTTTTTTAAATATTTTGTAAGCATAACCAATGGTTAAAACTTAATGATTTATAAAATTAAAGATTATTATTAGGAAAAGGTGTACTTTTAGAACTTTCCGTCCATCATCTTAAAGAAAATATTTATTTCAGGCCAATACATGCCCGCAATTACTTCAAGGCTAAATGAATATGTGATTTAATTGAAAATTTTAGAACGAACTACTCATGGCGAACCAGCTGGTCGCCAAAGGCGGCTAGTACTGTCAATAAAAACAAGATTACCGACTCCAGCGGACGACATACACCCCCATACCATAACTCCTCCTCCACCATGTTTTACTGTTGGCACCAAGTTCTCTTTACGAAATTCTTCCCTGGGTTTTCTCCACACCAAGATTCTACCGTCAGAACCAAATATATTAAATTTACTCTCATCAGCAAATATAACTTTATTCCAGAAATCAGAATTCTTATTTATGTAGGATTTTGCGAATGCCAGTCTGAGTTTTCTATTCTTTTCACTTACGAAGAATTTTTTCCTGGCTACTCTACCGTGATATCCAGCAGATCGAATTACTCTTCTAATAGTCTCAGGATTAGCAATTACTCTATATAATGCTTGTAAATCAGCAGCAACTTTAGGAGCACTCATTCTTGGATTTTTTTTAATAATTCGAACGTTAATTCGCTTTAATCCATTAGATAGCTTTGATGGTCGGCCAGGTCTTCTTTTATCCTGAATCATATGATTCTTTTTATATCGTTTAATGATGTTGAAAACTGTTGAATGACTCAAATTAACTGTTTTAGCAGTTTCTCTAATAGATTTTCCACGTTCAATATGCAAATTAATAATTATTTTTCGAATTTCAGGCGAAGTTTCTTTTCGTTTAGCATTCATGGCTGCACAGAGCTAAAAAACACAAAAATTCCAAAGCAATCTGGAGATAAATACTGCAGACGATTTTATAAATTATTGCCAATTGCTTTTGAGTAAAAATAAAACCCCCAAAAAATATTTTTATTGTTCATTTCAGACGATTTTAGTTGCATATATAATGGTGTCCCATCACTTATGTGAGCTAATTTTTGCTCCGTTCTAAACAATTATATTTTTATTAAATTAATATTTTAATATTTTGACAAAATGTATGTTATGTAATAATTGTTACAAAATTTAAGTATGAAATATACCCACAAAAAATTTGTACATGTTTATTTATTTATTTTATTACATTTTCCTTTTGTAAAGCACAAGTGTCCCATCACTTTTGTGAGACACTGTATATATATATATATATATATATATATATATATATATATATATATATGTATATATATATATATATATATTCTATTTATAGTGTTATTCTTTTCTTTTTTTTATATTCTGAAATCCATTTCCGTTCGTTTATTATTGTTGTAAATATAAATAATTTCCTCTCTACAATTACAGTATTTTAGTTCTACATACTTTAAGAATAGCTATTAACAAGAACATAAATACCATAAAGCTATAATTACTTCCCAAAGTGATTAAAACCCACTAAAACCATTTTTTTATAAATTGAAATTGAACTGATACATCAAAATTTTATTCTTGCTTTTTCATAGTGTTGTTCTTTATTCCATATTCTAAAATCCATTTCCGTTAGCTTATTATTAATGTGAAAATTGATAATTTTCTCCCTAGGTTTACAGTAAATAAGTTCTACATACTCTGTGAATAGTTGTAAACGAAGAACATAAATGTTATCTCTCTATAATTAGTTTTTGAAATGATTAAAAGCACTAAAATCCAATTCTTTATGAATTGAAATTGAACTAATACATCAAAATGTTATTATTGTACATTACTATTGTTTCTTTCCACATTCTGAAATCCATTACTATTCTACTTACTATCGCGGTGAAAAACGATAATTCTCCCTGTAGGGTTACAGTATTTAAGTCCTATAAATTCTGTGAATAGAATATAAACCAGAACATAAATGTCTTATATTAAGATTTCTTCTCAAAGTGATTAAAAACCATTAAAATCCCCCTTTTTATTAATTGAAACTGAAATGATACATGAAAGTGTTATTCTTGTATTTATATACCTGCATTGCTTTTTTCCATATGTTAAAATCCACTACCATTCGATTATTATTGCTGTGTAAATTGATAAATTTATCTTTAGGGTTACAGTATTTTTCTTCCAAATACTTAGAAAAAGCTATAAACTGAAACATAAATATCATCTAGCAATAATTACTGCCTAAAATGATTAAAAACCATTAAACCATTTTTTATGAATTGAACTTGAACAGATACAATAAAATATTATTCTTGTTTTGTTTTTATCGTGTTATTCTTTTTTCCTCATATTCTGAAATCCATTACAATTAGATGTATCATTTCAGCGAAAATTGATAATTTTCTTTCTAAAGTTACAGTATTTTTGTTCCAAATACACTGAGGATAACTATAAACAAAAACTTAAATATCATCTGGCTATAATTACTTCCCAAAGTTATTAAAAAACCCACTAAAATCCACTTTTGTTTTAATTGATTCTGAACTGATGTATAAAAGAGCCATTCTTCCTCTTTATAATATTATTCTCTTTTTACATATTTTGAAATCCATTATTGTTCGTTTTATTATTTCTGTAAAAATTTATAATTATCATCTAGGTATAAAGTATCTTAGTTCTAAATATATTGAGAACATAAATATCATCTAGCTATAATTACTTCCCAAAATCATTAAAAAACACTAAAATCCATTTTTTCATGAATTGAAATTGATCTGAGTCAAAAAAAAAAAAAATAGTATCATCGTATTTCTATCAGTTTTTTTTTCTTTCACTCTAATGATTAAGGAAGTTTTAACCATTAAGAACGCAATAAAATTTCCTTTTTCGTCATTCAAAAAAAAAATCTTATCTGGTCATTTTACAAAACGTTACTAATAAAAGAAACATACAGAGGGAAACGATTTAGAATCTGGCAACGTTCCACATCGATACTTAGGCGGGAAAAGGAAAAAAAAAATTATAATGCAACGAAACCTAAATACCGCATTCCTACTCGAAAATTGAGAATAAAAATATCTTTGAAAGACTCTACGAAGTTCAACTTTTGGAGGTGCTATCGTTGCTCTTATTTGTTTTATTCTGTAATATCCTTTTTTTCTGTTTAGATTTTATACCTTGTTCTCTGAAGTATTTGAAGATGTTGTAGAAGTTAGACAAAACGCACCTTGATATAAATGTAGACAAGGGGTAAAAATAAACTATATTCGCATCCATTTTTTAGTTAGAATCTTTTTTTTTTGTACTTTCACTGTTGGCTACTTTCAGTTTTTAAAAAGAATTGCTTTAAGAATTGAATTTCTGTTGTTTTCAAATTCCATGAAACGTTTTCTAAATTTACTTTTCTTGATATTTAAAGAAAATTAGACTTTCATAAACTATTCACATTTCTTTTTATAAAAATCTTTTTCCTTTCTTTCTTTGTAAACTTGGTAACACATCTATTTCGGTCTTTAAAAAGAATTGTTCTAAGAACTGAATTTCCGTTGTTTCGAAATTCCATGAAACAGTTTCTAAATTTACGTTTCATGATATTTAAAAATTGAATATTTTTCATAAACTATTCGTATTTCTTTTTTTAATAAGAATATTCATGCCTACTTTCATTGTTGAATACTTTGGAACACATGTATATCAATATTTAATACAATTTGTTCTAAGAATTGAATTTCTGTTGCTTTCGAAATTCCCTGAAATTCTGTTCTAAATATACATTATCGTGATATTTAAAGAATGTTAGTTTTTCATAAACTATTCGTATTTCTTTTTTTTAATAAAAATCTTTTTTTCTACTTTCTTAATTGGATACTTAGAAACACATCCATTTCGGTCTTTAGAAATATGTGTTCTAAGAATTGAATTTCTGTATCTTTTAAATTCCATGAAATTGTTTCTGAATTTAAATTTCGTGATATTTAAAGAAAGTTAGTACATAAACTATTCAAAATTGCATTTTTAGACAAGAATTTTTTTCCTAGTGTCTTTATTAAATACTTGGAAGCATATCTGTTTCAATCTTTAAAAAAATTTATTCTAAAAATTGAATTTTAATTGTTTTAAAAAGTTCATAGAAATCTATCTAAATTTACGTTTCGTGATATTTAAAGTATGAGAATTTTTCATACACTCCCAGAATCATTTTTTTTTTCATTTTATTTTTACTTACGACTTTTCAGCAGTGAAAATAAACAGGCTTGTTAAGTAATGGTAATTTATTTGCTCCCTACTGCTGAATTTCCAAGCACGCATAATGAACTGAATGAATATATAATGAACGATGTTTTCTTAAGAAATCTCCTTTTTCATTTAATTCTTTACTTCCACATATGCATTCATCCAGTTAATTGCTTTTTTTTTCCTAGAAAATTTACATGATATCATTCTAATATTCAGATTTGAAGTAATTCAAGTTTTAGAAATCCTGAAATGCATTTTAAATATATTGTTCTTCCTTTTTAATTTATAATGCACAGATTTTCCTATTTTCTCAAAACAATATTACTATCAATTTTGTAGAAATGTTTCCTTTCACATTAAGCCTGATATAAGAAAATGACTTTTCCGGTAAAATAATGACTGTTAAAAAATAGTAAGTCAATGAATTGATGCATCGGCGATAAACTTGGCAACGAATTTGCAACTTTGGTGATAAAATAGAAAGTTCTAGAAACTACAGGAAATTTGACGATATCTCGAAAAGGAAAAACGATACAATAATCTTCTAGAACATTCGATCCCTTGTCACAGGATCTTAGAAGGGCAGAGCACACAGATGAGTAAGAGTCATTCAATTGATTTAAACTTAAGTTAGTATTTGAGAGAAGTCTTATTTTAGTATAGTTCTCCAGTAAACTCACTCTGGATACTTTGTGCTTTATAGTTATTTATTACTAATTTTCTGTTTGTAGTCTGTTGTTTATGCTTTTTTAGTTTTGTATATGTTTATCTGTGTTTTTTTTTTGTTGTTGTTGTTGTTGTTAAGTATTCTTGTTTTCGTGTGCAACGAAACGTCGTTATTCTTAATTGAACCTGTGAGAATCTGTTCATAGTACACTCACCGAACTTTTTCTGTTTATTTTTCCTAGAAACATGTAGAACTGCTCTATATACGAGAAAGATGAATATTCATATTTAGATACCTTTGTTTCCGATTTATACATTTGTAATACGATTAGATAGAAGAATTATTTAAATTTTTAATAGGGCAAGGAAAGGAAAGATTGCACTTTATAAACATTGAATTTTCAGTAACACATTAGATTCAAAATCAAGGAAAATCTTCTTTGAATTATTTTTGACTTGGTGTATAACTCTTTCCTCTAACTGAAAAGGACTTAATTTTAAAAAAAGTTTTAAAAAGACTTAAAATAATATTTAAAAAAAACATTCATGAGTTTCATTTAAATTTACTATCTTCGTAGGATATACTTATTCCTCGGGCCAGATGTACAAATAACGAAACCTTTCAATAATCTGGGATGATATTCATTCAGAAAGCATTGTAATAGTGTTAGAACGTTTGTGTATGGGTGAATAAACTTTCAAGATGCGAATTTAAATAAAAATAATCGGTGCCAACCGTAAGTCATAGAACTGGATTCTCTTCTTCTATAAATCTTCCATACTTCCCTCCATCAGTTTTCTTTTAAAAAGTGGAGAAATAATAACTAAATTGATGAACCATCAAATCTCTGTCTGGGACTGTTGAGTAAAGTCATTGATAGGAACATTAGATGCAATACATTCTATTCAAGACATCAGCAAGACATCGTGTCTATGAAAGAAAATTATATGTCATAGAATTTAAAAATTAATAATTACAAAATTCTTAGTATAGGAGTCATATCCTTCAATGTTTCCCTCTTAAGAATGAATGAAGTGAAAACTCCACACTGGGAGAAAGATAAAATATTTTTATCGAACTGTTATTAAACAGGAGAGAAGCTTTTTTGATCATATAAAACTTAAATTATTTAATTTCCATCTCAAAAAATTACATTCAATGAAAACTCGTTAATGTTTTAAAAACGCATCATCTGGCAGAGAAACGTATGTAATGATAAAGCAGTACTGGTAAAAGCAGGTCAACCTTTTAAAAACGGTCTCCTTTCAAAGAAGCACTCATAATTATAATGCAATGCTGGTGAAAACAAGTAAAAAAATGTTGCGATTAAAATATGTTGACGAATATTGCCATTTATGCTTTATGCATTGCCTAAGCGATTGTATTCAAAATCTCCTAACGAAAACTGGATTCTCATATTCTAATATGATTTTAAAAAATTAATATATTCTGTGTGTGTGCATGTTTCAATGTATGTATATGCTATTTAACATTGGCTTAATATTTTACCATTGTCTTTTGTTGTTGTTATAAATTCCATTAGTTTAAAAAAATGTATTAAAAATGAAACTTCAAGAAATGCCAAGTTCTTTTGCGGAACCATGCGATACGTTAATAGTGCATTTAGCCCCAGAATTACTACGCAACAGAGAGTATCGAATTGGCTCACTAAATGTCGTACAGGTAATCAGAATTTCTTGAGAAAGCCATGCGGTCACCCAGAATCAAAAATTGCTATTGAGTTTGATCGATCTCGTAGTGCCAATGAATTATCGTTAAAGTTTTGTATTTGGGAACAAACAATAGTAACTCATTTAGCTCAAATCGGCAAAGGGAAAATGTTGGATAGATGGATTCAGCATGCACTAAATAAAATAAAAATATAAAAAATTGACACTTTCTTGATGCTGCTTTCTCGTCATGAATCGGTCCATTTATAAATAGAATTGTCACTTGTGATGAGAAATGAATCCAAGATGACAATCGAAAACTGGTTGGACACATATCATCACCAAAACAAAATACACACCAACGTATAACATTCGTCTAAAAACGCTGTTGGCGCATTTTGATGGTCTATACCAGGTAATCTATTATGATTTTATGAAATTTATTACATTGGAAGTATACTATTGTAAATATATTATTAATGTATACTGTCTACAGCAGAAATATGCTACAGATAACAGGATTAAATAAAACAAAGAACCTGAATAAAAAATCCCAGATTTGTCTACGGATCGACTCCTATCTTAATACTAACGCTAGACTACACACTTATAAATCACTACATCCATATTACTGACTCTCCATCCCAACCGAAGGCACTCGGAAATAAATACAGTAAAAGCTCTTTAATCGCGGGGTATATGTCCCATAAATATGCCACAAATACAGAAACCGTGAATACGGAATGGTAATTTATGTGGGATTATAGGGGATACGTTCCTAGGTGTTATATATATATATATATATATATATAGTTTAGGTTTAGGTAATGATTTGAAGAATTTTTCAATTTTTTTCTTGCTTGGCAGTTTTTAATAGTTCCTTCAATTGAGAGTGATACGCAATAGTCGCATTAGCAATTTGCCTCTTAAAAATAAGACTTCGTCCCATAGACGGATCAATGTTCATAAAGAAATCACAAAGCTCATTTGCCATTCTCAAACCTTCACTAAGAATTTTCAAATGAAATGTCACGTTTCCAGTGCTTGTTGAAGCCTCTTCTTCAATGGGCTGTGAATTTAACATTTCCTCAAAATCGGTTTCAGTCAGATCTTCATCTTCCGATTCAAGCAATTCCGGAATGTCGATTCTATCTATTCGAACTTATCTCGTCCTATTCCACTCGCGATTTCGGCTATGTTTGCAGTTTGAATTTAACAACATACTTTAGACAAAGTTGTAATAAGATCTATTTTAATTTTTATATTAGTTCATTTGACGGTATTTGCATAGGATATTGGGTTGGATACCTATTGGAATCTTTTTATTATTATGTATGTATTTATTTATTAGATCCGCGAATAACGAAATTTTCAGCCGCGAATATAGGAATTGGGTCGCATTTCTTTAATCCGCGAATAGTGAAAACGCGAATGAATGAAGCACGAATAAGGAGCTTTTACTGTGTAGAATGGCCGGACCGCTGCTACAACAACACTAGTGGGAACTTTGGTTGAGTCCTAAAGGCCCTCACTGGCCATAGTACACCTCTCCCCTCCGGAAGTCTGTTCCGTCATCGATGGGAAGAACCAGATCCCCCACCTTTATTGTACCCATCGCGTAGGCGAGATTGAACCACCATGCCGGAAGCATCTCATCCCCGAGTGTCCATAAATGACTGTGGCAAAACTACAAGAATTGGAATTCGAAATTCTTCGTTATCGTCTATGCTCATCAGACATAGCCCCAGCCGAGAACCACTTCTTCCGCAATTTGATAATTCCAACAGTACTGTAAAACTGCCCTTCAAGGAGTTTATTGATTCTCGTCCTCCATGGTTTTACACCACCGATCTGAATAACTTGCCGCCTTAAATAACAAAAGTATGTAGACAATTTAGTTACATAGTTTGAGGAATAAAATGATTCGTTATATTAGTAAATTATCAGCCATCTTTGCTTATTTTACCTCAAGTTTCACCCTTGACGACCTGGTAATATAATATAGATTATTGCATTGTTAAATCTTTGAGTAAATTTCATGTTGAAATTGAAAATAACAAAAGCTTTACGTAACAACTTGGATAAATACTTCTTTTTATTTTCTGCAAAAATTAATTTACTGAAATTTGAAAATATTAGTTGTTATTGTAAATTTAAAATCAATTTATAAGATAAATAACTGTACAATTTAGTCCAAACGATCTGATGCCTTTAATTGACCCCCTAAACCCTTCCAGAGAACTTCCTGATTCAAGACTATATTTTTGAGCAACCATTTCCCCTTGAATGTTTATCTCTATTCTCCTCTTCAGGTAAAATAGCAGGAGCACCTTTGAAAACAGAACTTTTGGCTAATAATATACATGTAAGAAAATTAAAAAAAAAATTTTTTTTAAATTTTAAAAAAATAAAATAAACTTGTCACCAATTAACTATAGAAGTATAGTCGAAAAAATTCCTTAACATGTAGAAAAGGTAAGAATTTTTGTCCATTGTGGTTAAAAAGGTTTATTTTCAAAAACGTGTTCTGAATCTTATGACATATTTATAGACTATTGAGTTACTATCAAGATTAAAAAAGAATTTTTCACTTTATCTCTTAATATCAATGGAAGTTCGTGTCGCCATCTATTGATCATAGTATGAGCAATTCATATAAATGGTATTTTATTTAAATAATATGTTATGTCACTGTTATAAATCAGTAGAAGATTTTGATATTTAGCTGCTTTAGACCATGAATAATATAGTAAAATGATGACTTTAGTTTCACATTTCATCTCACTTATGAAGCCCCCTTTATCGACCAGCCGGTTAGCCAGTCTTATAAATACTTTAAGTGACTTGTTATTGTCAATTAAATGCGTTAACTTGTCTTTTAATAGCTACTTCATCAAAATATTTTTAAAATTCAAATTTTGATAGTCATATAATTTATTCATGCATTTATAATGGCGTTAAGCCCGTAATGTACTATATGCCTATCTAATTATCTATCAATTTTATCTTAAAAAAAGAATATCACTTTTAATTAAAATATTAATGTCTGAAAAATATCTGTTTAAATATGATTCACAGAGCGGAGGACCTAGATAAAAGCTAAACATTCTTCATTTATTTAATTACATGTTAGATACACAGTAATTATTTATTTCATTTAGACCCTCGTTATAAATGTATTTCTATTATTAAAGTTTTACAAATTAGCCGTCGGGCCTTGAATCTGAAAGATATATATTAAACCATATTTCTCTTAAATAAAGCTGATTTCTTTCATTAATAATACTGCATATGTCATAAAAAATTTCTTTGCATTTCCTTTTTAGAAAAAGCATATTTCATATTTATTTCATTTCATACAGATATGTGCAGAAAATTTCCTTTTTATATATTTAATTTGCATTTTTTTAATTTGAGTTTTGTCAATCTGGTGACAGCATATTGATAAAAGATAATTTTTTTCCCTTTCACTCATAACGTGCGCGTGCAGCTTAAAATTTACTTTTATTTTTGAAAAATATGACTTAATTATTTTTTAATTCATTAAAAATATAAATTAAACTTGTTGATTAAAATAATTATATCACTAAAAAGATAGTTTTTTATCTTTAATATAATGTAAAAATCAATATTGTGCTATAATAATTTCCAAAATTATGGTGGAAAAACGTCGAAATTTCGCTTAATTTTTATTTAATACAAATTAAAATTAAAAATTCGAAAAACTCGCTGCTAAGTGCATATTCCCAATCTCCAAGGTATACACGTGCCAAATTTAATAGCTGTAGGTCCAATGGTCAGACCTGTACAGCGCCAATACACACACACACATTGAGCTTTATTATTTAAATTAATCGTTTTATGACAGGTTAACATTTGGTTTTATAACTTTCTCTTTGTGAAAATGCTACTTCTGTTATTATTTCTTATGTCCCTGGACAGACTTCATAGCTTAATTTATACGCAATATTATTGAAGGAAAATATCAGTATTTACAAATATCCTAATAATTAAGAAAACAAAATAAGATATGGAGAAAACTAACAAATTATAGTTGCCAAAGTTTGAATGCCGTCCGAATAATTTATAAATCACAGAATTTGTATTTTTTACGTGCTTATTTATTTCGCAATGTAGGAAATAAGGACTTTGTTACTGACCCTGTTGCAAGCCCTTTTCAGCTTAGCGGTATTAAGTAGTTGTTGCATTTCCACAATCAAAAATTATACAGAATTTGAAAATATCTATGTATATAAGAGAGATATATTCTTTCAGCAGACCGTGATATAATAAAAAGGAATCAAAATTTACTTTCCAACATTGAGATATTATGCTCACAAACAAAATGTAAAGAGACATTTTAGTTAAAATAAAAGAACACAACAATTTGAAACTTGAACACCAATATAAATTTCTTATTTAGCCCCAAAAAAATTCGAAATTTATCACAATAAACAATTTAACTATCCAAAGTAAACTATATTTATGATATAAATGTTTTTTATTTCGTCTTAGTTATTTAAAGACAATATTTCTCAAGCAGTAGTAGCAGACATACTCGGTGTTGTTCGGATGTAAAATACTTGAGATATAAAGATATATAATGGTTAAAGGATTCAGGAAAAAGGAGCTGCTAAATTAACGGGTGAAAAAGCTGATCAACTCAAGTCTATGCTGTAT
Source organism: Argiope trifasciata (assembly GCA_026543055.1). NCBI lineage: Eukaryota > Metazoa > Arthropoda > Arachnida > Araneae > Araneidae > Argiope > Argiope trifasciata. Next base: position 767,987 of record JAPMOQ010045887.1, on the reverse strand, counting down.
CTTTAATATAAAAATTATATTTATATAAAATATTATAATACAGAAAAATCCTTATATCATCTAAAACGTTTTGCAACTAAAATAATGATTTAATCTGAACCAAGCGATTATTAAAATTGCCTTAAAATGGTCTCTTATATAAGTTATCAATATTGTTATTGAAGTACTTATAATACTGTTCATGTGAACTGAATAGTTAGAAAGATTTTGAACTGCTTTTTCACCTGTTAATTTAGTAGCTCAGTTTTCATGAATCCGTTAACCGTTATATATCTTTATATCTCAATTGTTTTAGCTTTAAACTCGTCTAGCTTTCACCCGATATGACATAGGCATGATACGTAACATCAAACATAAACTATATTTAGAAATTATCAAAAATAGCTACAAAACAATTTTGAATAGAACGAAGCTTTTCGGAATTTAATGTGTTCTGGCCAAAGTACAAATTTCTTATTTTAGGGCATAGTGAGACTTGAATCGGTGTTTAAAATCAGACGTAAACAAAGAAACGTATTGCATATGCATACCACCGCTCTTGCTATTTGCGCAAGCGCAGTTTGAGGTTTTCGCGAATGGGCGGAATAATCAAAATCTCAATTACAAAACTCCCTTTTTTTATTTTAATATGACTTTAATGTACTAAAACCTTCCCCAGTAAAATATTCTAAAAAATTGGTATGAATTATCCAATATCCGTTAAATATTTCTCGAGTTTTTGTGGTTCAAATAAACAGACGCTTTCTCAGGAGATTTCATTTTATACTAGAAGTGGAAATATTTCTTCCTGCAATCCAATATAGTCATGAGCTTGTATTCTGCAACTGATTTCGCGATATATTTCTACATTTTAACTCCATGAATCAGTACAATGACATGGTCTGACGCAAAATAAGCCTGTTTTGTTGTTAGAGAGTCTTCTTGTGAGTAAACTTAAGCAGAATCAATCAGATAAGTTATCAGAATCCAAACTTATAGCCAAAGCTACCATAATGAGGATTGAAATCATGTGATGTTCAGAAACCAACTGACGATATTTCTGATATACCAACGATTAAAGTTAAAGATTTTCGATAACGAAGTGTCGCTTGAAATCAAAGTATTTAGTAAATATGTCACAAATTCTTCGATGTGGAAAAGATTTGTTTTCAAAGTCCTATTTTGGGGCCTATAGAGCGTTTTTTTTTATTTATTTTTTTTTTTTTACTTTGAACATTTTGATTAGAAATATGATTGACTTTTGATTAGTAAAGATTTTGATTATAAATTATTTATTCTGTTAGCTGCCTAAAAAAAGAAGGGCTCATTTTTTTTCCAGAAAAGTAATATCAGGTTCTATGAGAATTCGATAAGATAATTTCCCTTTTTATGACCAAGCAGGAATTATCTGAAATTAGCTTGATGAAGAAATGAAGGAACAAACATTTAATCTTTTCGTTGCGAATTTTTCGGCAGTTTGGAATAATACTTAGAAATCCCTTTTAGAACCCTAACTTCAATTCGAAGTGCTTCGATCTGGATAGTATTGCTTGTCTTCAAGTGAGATTTTGGAAACTTCTTACTATTTGACACACATAGAATAACATATTGCAAGTACCGTTGTTTATGAAGGGTATTAAATCTTTATCCTTGAACCATAATTTTTTATTGTCAATTTGAATCCTTTTTTTAATTGAATGTCTGAGTATGGGTACGAATCCTTTTCATAAATAACGAATACCAGTTAGGTTCATGTTAGGTTATAAATGTTAGGTTCATTAAAAAGGGTTTTTATTGGGAAGTCTGTTGTAATAATTTTTACTTTCAAAATTTAGAATTCCAAATTTACAAAATTTAGAAAGAAATAGCCTAGTAATCTTCAAAAGATTCTAACTGGAGATTTGACACAGTTCCATGTCTCAGACATCTTTGAATTCGAAAATTATTTTCTTCGAATTAAATATAGTTACTTGTCTGTCTATGAGCATAATGGTACAAAAACAGTTTAAAATAAACTCGTGAAATTTGATATGTGGTCATTACACCAAATTTACAAGTTTTTATCAAATTTTGAATGAGAGATAATCTGTTTGTTTACGAAAATACAAACGAACACGATAACTATCAAATGAAAAGAATTAAAGGGATAAAATTTGGTGCATAGATTTAGCATCTAAAGTTTAGATCCTTAGCAAATTTGAAACCAAGTAGGCCAAGGAATTGATAAGCTGTTAATCTGTAATTTCGCATGCATGTAAACATAATAGTTAAAAAAGGCAATGATTCAAATAAAAAAAATTTATGTGATCTTATAACTTCAATTGTAGTTCTGTATCAAATATAGGTTTAAATTTAGGGAAAATAAGTTATCCGTAGTTATAATCAGTTTTCTGATACTTGAGTATTATTCGCATCCAATCCATAATCGCCGAATGAAAATAAAAAATCGCCAAACATCACACGTTAATAATTTTTTGCCAATGACATGAAGTTAATAATGCACCAGTTCTGGTTTTCTTTACTGTTCTGTAAAGCAAACGACTCTCAAATACGGAACTCTAAAAATAAAAATCTGAGTGCTCATGTTGTTCACGTTCCCCTAAGTTTACTAATCTTATACGAAAGCGAATAATACTTTCTTTTAATGTAATGCATGTGTATATCAGGGAGACTGCACCGTTGACTTATAAGCAAACTAAAAAATTCTAATACTTAAGAGACTAATACAAGATTTCCATGGTCATTTGAAATTTTTATAGATACGTTGCAGCAACTATTAAACACAGAAGACAAAAATGCCATCAACGAAAATATAACATTTCACATCGTACTCTGACATTTCGAAAAAGTTTAACGCAAAAATAAGTACTCTACTTCGAGGTAATTCTTCAACTTAAATCATTAATCTTAAAATAAATTTTTCAACATCTCATTTGAAAGATTCGCCGATATATGAATTGATTAATGTAACCGCAGTTTTCCCTCTAAATTTTAATTCTAAAAATGTGAAGATAAATCTTCCAAATACACAGAATCATATGCTTTTTAGCTATCTAGACTGGTACCATTGAAAAAATGTGGCCTCTTTTTCCCGTTTTAGCAATGGTTGAATATAGATAATAAATAGCAACTCTATTAACTTTAAACAGAATTATAATGAACTGTTTGTTGTTTAATTTTTTTACATGTAGTTAAAAAATTAATAATACTTCTAGTAAAATTCTTTCCAAAAATTCTGAAATTTAATCAAATATTTTTTACGATTTCAACTCAAATTCATATTTATGAATTTGGATTTGCAAATTAATGATTTAGTTTTCAATTTTATGATTTCAATTTTAATTACTCTGGAATTTGATTTAATTAGGTTTAACGCCTTCAGAATATATTGGCGTTGCAGACGTTTTTCGGAATCTGAGTCTAACTTCACCGGTTGTCACATGCAATCAGCTTTTCAGATTTAAAATCGCTTATTCACACAGGTTCCTTAAAATTGTTTGTGATGGAAATGCATATATGTGATGCATCCTAATGTTGAAACTACAGTTGTTGAATTTTTCTGGATTATAAGGGATAGAATGGAAAAAATATCACATTGTGTGCAAGCTTAATTTTTATTACAAATCCTCGTTCAAGCTTATGTATTTCTACACTGATAACCAAATGTAGCTTCGTTTCTAAAATGATAGTTCCCAAAATTGTAATTGGAAAGGGTAATATATTTCTTTTGTCTTTTTGTGTTACAAAACATATTATTTCAAGAATTTTAAAATCATTAAATTTACACAATTGTTTTGCCAAATCTTACATCGCAATAGTTGGAACTACAGGAAGCTGGAAATGATATTCTTCTTAAAAAAACTCATTGTACTTCAAACTGGTTCTAAAAGATTTGTGTTTTCCTTTCTGTATGCAACTTGTTTGTAATAGCAATAAATCTATTTACTTTATCCCTACTTTCTTTTTGTAAGATGGAAGTTTGAAAATGACAATATCATTCGAATCCATCTTGAATAAGACAACATTGATTTCATGAAATATTTTCTGACTAAAGTCAAAGTGAATCCTATGGTGAGCTTTCCACTTTCATAGTAATTACAAAGCTTCGGATTCATATTTCATTTGAATTAAAGGAAAGTTCTGTAACCATAAAAATTTAGCAGCTCTCTTTCCAATATGATACTGACAACATTTTTTTAAATAAGAATATCTAATCTAAATACACCTGGAATAGAAGAAATTATACCAGGTGTACAAAAAATTAAAAATTAAAATACGTATTTGCCATTTTTAAGCCAATCGCATGTGCACAGTCCAAAACATTCACCGTACTCACGGAAAATGTTAATACTCTGTTTAAAAAAATCCTTTTTTAGTGTTCTTTCAGAACGCTGTTTTTGACTATTGTTCTTTTGTATTTTTGTTGAAAAACAAAGGGATATGACAAATTAGTTTTGTGATATTGTAATTGCTTTTGCAAAAAGTAATTAGTCAGAAGAAAACAGTAGACATTAGAGAAGCATGTATAGTCACGCTAAGTTCCTCCTCTGTAGTTTTCTCACGGCGTATTGTACTATTACGATTGTTTAACTCCGATTAGTTGTTTATGTGCTGCTATTTATTAAAAGTGTTATACCCGAACACACCTTGTTTCAGTTTTGTTACATGTTCTGTTCATGCTGTAATTTGAATATTGAGTGCCATTTGGACTTAAACTTTTTGACTTTTTTATTTTACACTCATTGCATCGAACCTTGATTTCTCAGCTTTGAATTTCTCAAATTTAAGTCAATTTCACGATACTTAATGTTTATTTATCTGAAATTATACGATAGCAGAAGATTTTCACAACAGAGATTTTTGAAAATCTAATGAAGTAAGCTTTGGTATTTATTTAAAACCGATGATAAATGCAGCAAAATATATTCAAAAAATAAAACAGAAAGATCAAAAAATAATGATGGAATAGTTCAAAATTTCACGTTTGTATAACAATGGAGTATCTATGAGGGAATAGTAAACTGGCTTGAATTTAGATCATAACTTGTAAAATTACCTTAATTTTCAATATTTAATTAAATATCTTCTGAACTATTTAATTTGTAAAATTGGAAATAGCGCACTTAATCTAAAAATGGAAATGCACTTTAGAATGCAGTGTGCAAATTTCATATCACTGCAAAATATATTTTAGAAAATATATATAGAGAGAGAATATATATATTTTCTTAAATATATATATATAAGAAAATATATATATAGATTATATATATATATAGAGAGAGAGAGAGAGAGAGATTGACAGACAGACAGATAGATAGATATTCTACTTTACATTACATCTGATAATTATTACTCGCTTTGAATGGAATATACTTACATTAATTCTTTATCACTTGTTCACCCAACTTATCGATTTCTTGGGCTTTTAAACGATTAAAATTGAATTCCTTTTTAATTCTCTTTGCTATGAATCGTAAATTTAATTAAATCAATCTATTGCAAATGATTGTCTAAGCAAATGTTTATTTTAATTTTAACACTTTCGAAAAAAATTATCATGGATATGTCAGAATTTCATCTTAACCCCTTGTGCACCTGACGGCGTTCTCTAGCGCACGCGTAAATCCCAGATTTCTAGGGATACTGACCTTGACGTTACGACACTGTTGGGTGTGCTACAATGTTGAAAAAAAAAACTAAAATGACAATACACTCATGTAATGCATGTAAAAAAGCTTTTTGTTCCAAGAAACATTTCGAAAAATTTCACAAAGATTTGTAATTTTAATTTTCCTATTTTTTCGAATTTTTGTAACACAGACATTTTTCAGCCCCCCCCCCCGTTTCCACCCTTCGTTAACTGCAGACAAAATGAATCCAAAGTGTTTTTATACAATCCCAATAAAAAAAAATCTACCTTATGATGTTTCCTGTGCTGGTTACTCTGGTTGTACACCTAAAGAAGCCATGTATCCACATGAGGTTACAATGGGATTTTGCCCTATACACAGCATGTATCCACTAGTGGTTACATGGTAAACAAGAGGTTAACATAAAAACATTGTTGCAGATCGGGTAGCAAAAATAAGTTTTAAAAGAACATTAAAAAAGAAGAAATTTTCAGAAAGGAAACCAATATCATTAAAAAGATAATTTTTGAGTTTTAAGGTAATGCGAATACCTTTTTTCTGAGATAACAAATTTGAATATATGAGTATCGATTTCCATTGTCAAGTTGTAACAACTACCAAGCTGGCGACTAAGCCTATTTTCATAATTATTAAACTTTCTATTTGATACTTTGTTAAGAATTCAGTATTCACGTGGTCTTCTTGGGTGGAGCTAGTTGTTAATTATGTAAACACCACGTAGTCTCACTGTTAATATTAGTATTTTTTTTCCCAGTAGAAACGAGCTTGACTCGTATACTAGGGTTCTCTAGACCTGCTACACTATGGAGTAATCATGTGTCTTTTGTTGTTGATGTTAACCAATAAATCCCATAAAAGACAAACTGTGTCTTCAAGTCATTTCACCCGGGCAATAACCTTCACTATCAAATAAATTATTGTGTAATCAAGAAAATAACAATATTTTTAATACCTATTTCTAATCTTGATTTCTTTTATATCATCTTTCCTCTGAACGAATGGAGTTTTTGGTGAAACGATGTGTCATTATCAACGCAATTTTACAGTTCCATTAATTAGCTAAGCGATGCATTGAGCAATGTGCAACTGTGAAAATATTCACTCGAGCAGTCTAAAGCATTTGTACGGCAATTTGATTTCATTTCAGTGTTGGCTTTCTATAAAAAGTTATAAAAGCGATTTCTAAGTCACATACGTTTAGTGTTTTATACATATGTGCTACATAGTTTTTATGCACTTATTGTTGCAAATATTTTCAAGGCTTGGAAGAAAGTCAAGTTACTGTTTCCCTAAAAGTTTTTTTATCAAGTTTTTGAGCTGGAACCTATCACAGCAAGCATTAAATATTTCAATATGTCGATTGTGGTTTGCGAAAGCATTGCTTAAACACATTTCTTCAACAATCTAATACTCGACAAGCGTTCCAAGTAAAGTCTCATTATTTCGATTTCTAATCCTCCAATATTGATGATCAGTGTTCGATTTCTCCAATATCCTTCTGTTTCCTTCTACATTTGCTAGAAGTCAGTCGCAATTTATTTTCTTCAGCAGTTACATACAGCTTTATCCTTCAATTAGATTGTCCATCTGAAGCCTTTTGTACTTTGTCCAGATGCGCAATTCAAACCTCTAAGTCTTTCCTTTAAGCATTTATAAAGTAAATATTTTCAGAAATTAAAAAAATCCCCAATTAATTAAATTTTATATACATAAATGAAATTAATAAATTACAATTAAAACGAGTAAATTACAATTAAAAGATTAAGATAATTTAAAAATAAATTTATGAAAATTAAACTAGAATAATAGTAAAAATTAACTTCATTGAATTTCTTTATGTGTATAGTAAAATGACATTAAAAATATGTTCCTAAGTAAAAAGCGGAAGCTAAAATTCTGTTTCCTGAAGAAAAAATTAACAATATTTTCTGAACATTAATTTGTAAATAATAATATTTCTTTCTTATTAGCAATATTTTTAATACTGTCAATGGGGCAATAATAGGCTAGGAAAAGATTTGATGATAAAATATTCTTGTTTCAGTTATAATATATTACAGTAAATAAAAGAATCAGAACGAATTTATTAAAATCAGAGAAAAAAAACTACCTCAATGGTATTAGTCCAATTAAAAAGACATTAATGACATTAATTATTTAATGAAAGACAGTAATATTAACTCATTTACCCCTTAAAATAATGTAAATTATAAAAAAAAATTGTGATTTTTTTTTTGTTGAAATTATAGCAATTTTTTTTAATATTCTCTATTGAATTGAAAAAGTGTGCGTTAAAAATTAATATCTGCTTGTAGTCTTTGATGGCCTGATTTTTCATATAAAAAACGTATTTTAAATTTTACTTTGGTATTTGATGCGATTAAAAAACATGAATTTAATTGAAAAACTTTGCTTCTGCTACTAAATGAAACACTCTGCTCTGATATCTGCAGAAACTACTATTCTGTTTAAGGAAATTATAAAGAACTTTCGAAATAAAAACAAAAGTGAAAATCTTACTTTGGAGTTCACTTCCAAAGAAAGCAATTTCTTTTTATTTTCCTTTTAAAATCAGCAAAAGCTCACGATATTGATTGTTCTAATATACAATTTTGAATTTAAACCTAACATTGGAAGTATTGCTAATGTTAATGCCTTAAATTTTGAAAATTATAAAGGATAAAATTATACAGTAGTGAAATCTAAATCACTAAAGAGGATATTTTTTAAATTTTAAAATGCTGCAAAAATTATTATAAATGATAATAGATTTGAAAGATGTGATTATCCATGATTTCCATAGATAAATCATAGAGATGCGCTATATAGCAACGGTTAAGCGTATTTCCGTGCTCGAATTACCTTTCTTTTGTATGTCTTTTTGATTTCTTGATTTCTTTAACGTCCTTTTTTTCCCTTCTGACAGAATGGAATTGCTGTCACGATACCCCAAGTCCAGAACATTTTTAATAATATTTTATGGCTCTATTAATTAACGAAATATTGAATTATGTGCAGTTCTAAAATAGTTCAATGATGTGATCTGAAAGTTCTTGCCACAACTACATTTAATTGCTACTATTCGATGCATTTCCTGTATGACACTTCCCCACAAGACGTCGATTGCTCTCCAGAATCTCCAACTAAAACCACTGAATGGCTTTCGATAATTTTAATCACCAACTAAAACCACTGAATGGGTTTAGATCATTTTAACATCAGAATGAAGAATTTTACCACTGGTTAAGTTATCCAATGACTACTCCCTCCTTTCCCATATCGAAAATAATTGTAACATAAAGCTTTGTGAGAGTTTCAACCTGAGCAAATGGACTAATTTTGCACATTTTTGTCACCATTTCACAACTTCGCCAGTTTGAATTATAACTAGTTAGTTAGAATGCTTTATTAATTTTAATACAACTATAATCTTAAGTAATTGCGAATATAATTACTTGTACTCATATAACTGTGATCTTATTTTTATTGTATTTTAAATGTAATGAGATATACTACAACATTGTTGATTGTCATGACTAAATTAATCTTACTTGTAACAAATCTCCTTTGTCAATCATGTGGTTCGTTGAGACTAATGTTCCCTAACATTTTCAATAAAATACTTTATGCAACTTGATCTTAATGCTTTAATGGCAAAAAAAAATTATTAAAACTTCAAATTTGGTAGTTATATAATTCATACTATTTCAGAAGCCTTATACTATTCTGTTAATCATATTCTCTAATATTTATCCCATTATTTCCTTTAAAATTTGATTTTCAATTTAAAACTGAAATGCTTTATTTTCAACATTTCTCTCTCTCTCTCTTGCTCTCTTTTTGGCTGAAACCAAACATGCTTTTATTAATATTATAGAAAATAGAATTGCTTTCAGTATTGAAATCTTATGAGTTTTATAGACTATTTTATAAAAAATAATTTATAGAATTTATCATAGGATTATTCAATAAAATGTTTCTCTGCTTTCATATAAATTTTAGTTTTTCTTGCAATAGGAAAATACATTTCAAGAAATAAAAACTGTAATTATTTTTATACAATCCATTTATATCACACTACAATTTAGAAATAAACTAATTTCAAAAAATTTCTTGCTTGTTTACTTGTAAAGTTAAACTTTTATTGTAAGTGTAAACAAAAAGTATATTAAGATCCAATTTAAATATAAACTTATTCTTAGGTAGACGCCTTTAGAGACGTGCTGTTTCTTGTCAGGTACTGGATATACTTAATTTCAGATTAATTGCTTGAATATTAAACGATCTTTAAAACTATGCTATTTTAATAAACTTGCATATGTTCTATTTATTGTATATTGAATGTTCCTATTGGAAACCAATCCCATGACAGCATAGCTTATTATGTAAAAGTCCTTTTAATTGAAATTTTAGTTTTGTTGTAATTATCGCCTTCTTATTCGTGAGGCACACATATTGAACAGAATATTTCTTCCTGATCTTCCGACAATAGAAGAAAATAACACGATTAAATTATAAAAAAAGCTTGAATTTAAAAATAATGTAATGTATTGTTATAAATATAATTAAAAAATATTTTTTAAAAATTACCGAAATTCTGGAAAAATTTGAATGCCAGTTTATTAAAATGCACATTAATAATGAAAAAAAAAAAAAAAAAAAAAAGGCTGACAAAGTCATTTTTGTGGAATAATATTTCTGAAATTTATTGCGGGTAAGTTCAAAAATTCAGCTTTGATAAGCCAAATTTGATAGTTTTAGGCCAAAGGTACACATATTAAAGCATATCGCGGAAAGATGTAATGAAGAGATATATAATTGTAATACAGTTAGAAAACATAAATTTGTAATTTTTTAAGTATTTTTTGTCATTTTTTTTTTTTTTTTTTACAAAAATATTGTTTTTTCCCCTTCTTCTTTTGTCTTGATTTTTGTAACGAATAGTGTTTTTACTGGGTAATGTTACATGATGATTCAGGCTTTGCTATTGATCCTTTGACTTTAAATGGTTAACTTATTTTTCTTCATTATTCAGTTGATGGCTTCATATTTTTCTTGAAAGAAAACCTATTTCTAGAACTCTAAAAAAAAGCAAAACCGAACTACATATAAACACTGCAGTTTCGTTTTCTCTTTAAAAGTTAAAATAAGCTTAGCTTATTTATTTATTTATCTGTAAAGATTTGCAACAACATATAAAATAACATACATGTACAAAATATACCTGTAATTGCACACAATGTTTGTTTCACAGGTGATGCCTGAATAACGTCTAGCTTCTAATAAAGTTTATGAATAATCCTAATATTTCGCGGATTTTTCCGCAGTTGCTATGATTTAGTGTTTTATACATATGCGTGTCAATCTCAAATACCAATCACAATGTATATCGTTCTTTGAAATAAGAAAGGAAGTCTTTCACAAACTGTGAATTCAAGGCACAAATTGTACTTCACCTTTCAAGTTACAAATGACGTAGTTCAATATTTAACTCAACAACAAGTCTTTGAAATCTCATAAAATATCTCTAAAGAATGTTATGTGCATTATTTAAATTTTCTGTATCTGTATTAAAAGTTTTAAATCTAATTTCATGTGGATGTGTTCTCAAATTACTGTTTCAGAATTCTTTTTTTTTAAGATATAAAAAAAATCAAATATTGCAGAGCTCTAGTGCGTTGTAATTACAGTGAAAAGAATAAGAAAACTATTTCTTTGGAAAAAATAATTTGAATATTTTAAAAATGTAGATAGTTTCTCATATGCACATTGAGTAAATTAAACAAATTTTTCGAAACTTGCTATGAATTTTTGCTTTCTTACGTGCTCTTATTTTAGTTCCAAATTTCGCCATTGAGGGATCTAAGAAGAAACAGATAAATTCCATTGGTTGAAAATCTAGAAAACAAGCGTTGACGTCATTGTCTGTTACGAAACAGCGTCGAATTATTTCTCTTTTATTTTTTCTTGTTAGAAGTGAAAAGTAAGGAAGGTTAGTTGCGGTTTGTTTCTTTTTCTTCGGCAACGCAAACTGACTCAGACAGTGTGAACATGGCGGCCACAGTAAAACTGTGTGGAATTCTTTCTGTTGTTTACTGTACACAAATATTATTTATTGTTGTAATAGCATTTGACTCTGTGGGTAAGTTTTATATAAATTGTTCTGTGCTGCTGTTTCAGTTATAAAACTATTTAAATGCATAAAATACTCGTAAATGCCATTTCTAATATTTTTCTCCCATTTATATTTATGATTATTCTTTTGTTCTATATTATTTTGAAATTATTTAATAATCAGTAGCACATTTATAGAATATTGGTGAAATTAACCGGTTTAAAATTTAACCCATTAGTAGTGTGCTATCGAATCCTCAGAATTGTTTCGTTTTTGCTTTGGACAACTACAATGAAACTGAACTGCTTATTTACATGATTGTCTGATTTCGAATGCAGTTATTTCATAAAATTAGCATACAGTTTCTCATATTATTTCATTCTTCAAGTTTTTTTATATTATTTTTTTCATATTTTATTTTTAAAAGTCCTTACATGAATTAAATTGATGAAACCAATTAACTCTTAAAGGAATTTTATATGTTAATAATAATTCTTTTTTTCTTTATTGTAATGTTTACTGTACCCCTAAATTTTTTTTGTAGACATCTATGATAGTTACGCATAGAAGCTGAAAACATTTAATAATGCAATGTTATTATTAAGCAGTTTCTCTTTAAATTCATTCACATGTGTTGTGAACAAGCAGCATAAATTTAAATACCATTTTCGTTATATTAAATATTCAGATGACATAAAACTATTACAGTTGAGAGTTAATTATAAAATCTGTTTAAAGGAAAGTCCAAGGTATTTTTATTTTGTGAAAATGTAATTTTGTGACAATTTATTCTATTCTAATATGAAGCATTTTTTTTTTTTTTTTCAATTTCTAGTTTTTGAACAGTTAACTAATAATACTCATGCAAAAAATGCTTATAATTTTTTACTTCTTCTCTAAGGCTGAAATTATAATAATCTTATTTGATATTTTATGAAAATCATTGTCATGAATATGCACCTTTTTAAATGTTAGAACCAAAATTAATAAGCAAATGAAGCATTAAATCAATTTTTACTGATATTAGTAAGTCATTATATTTGTAAAACTGATGCATATGAATGTTATGGTTCTAAAAACATTATAAAAATAATTTGATTATTAATATAAATTGAATTGAAGTTTAATAGTAAATTTTTCTGTATTATTTTGTTGATTTTACAAAAATACAAATTTATAACTGCTCTTCTTAGGAATAATAATTTTATGGTTATGTTATAAAATTATTTTTAATTAATTATATAGCTTAAAAGTGTTATTTTTATTAACTTTTCAAGTTAATTTTTTTGTTGAGAATTAGAGTACATTTGTATTTAATATACTTTGAAAATAAAATTGCATTGTGTTAGGGGAATGAAATTTTATGAATTGCTCCTTAAACATAGACATAACATATATCTCTATGATAAATTAATATGCAAGTGAAATTTGTGAATTTTTTGATTCCCTTATTTCATTCATTACATGAAATTATAAATTTGAAATATTATTTGATCTTACTAGCAATATTCCTGTTGCAAATTTTACAAAATTCAGTAATTAAAAAATATGTATGATTTTTAAACACTACAAAGACACTATATATGAAGAAAATGCATTATTTGAATTTTTTTATAGATAGCATATATATGTTAACTTGATTTTATTTTAAAAATAATATATAATTTGTTCTGTTTTAAAATTATCATTTTTCCAGAAAACTTAATTTAAATTAAAATCGATAAAGAAAATTCTTACTCTTAGGCTCTCAAAATCAAAAGTTATAGTATTATGTTTTAATGATTTTATATGTAATTATAATGTATCAAATTTTCAAGCTAAGTACAAATTTTTATGTATGTATGGTTTTTCCTCAATTTATATAACATTTTAAAAAAAATGGTTAGCAATAAATGTAAAAGCAACATTTCAAATCGAAGTTTCTTCCCTCTCCCCCCCCCCTCTACAAGATAAGTAGTGGGCTTAATACTAAAGAAGGTCTAATTATAGCATAGTTAAAGTGTGGATGTTTTGAATTTATTTTCTTAAATGTCAAATTTCAATATATCAGTTATAGAATAAAATGTTAACTCTTCTCAGCTATTGGAATTCAAAAGAACTTTATTTACAGTTAATTTAAATCTGTAACAGTCTGCTGCTTGGTTTTAAAAATTAAAATGACATTTTAGTCTTTGAACTTTTGTATTATTTTTAAAAGTTTGCTGCTTGATTTAATTGAACGAAAGTTGATAAAAATGCTCTTTTTTAGTAAAAATATACTATGGGACATTCATTTAGTATTTTGATATTTAGTGTGCATAATCAAGAATAGGCCAATTATTATTATCATTTTGTCCAGTAGTTCATGTTTTGAAATGTCGAAAATGCATAGTCTCTCCTCAAATTACATTTGACTATTTGCTGTTTAGTTTCTTAAAATGTTTTCCAAGATTTTAATTTATGAAAGAGAAACAAGATTTTGAATAAATATAATGAAGAAATATCTTGTAAATAAATGTAATGTTCCACTTTTTATGTTCAGATCTCTATTGTATTAGTGATTATTATGAAGAAAATATGACTTTAATTAAATATTAGTCTTGTTGAGTAGATAATTATATACATTTAATTAGTTCCACTTTCAATATTTTTATTTTTCAAATTTTCCAATTTTTGGTTTCTTTAACGTTAATGTAAATCATATAATCTGGCAATGAATGCAATTATGCATGTTTTATTCTTCTTTTCTGTTACTCATTCAAAATTGAATTGATATAATACATATCTATTGAGTATAAATTAATTAAATTTTTGATAATTTATTTGAAATTGTCTTTTTCAAAATAAAAATTATTTCTGTTTAGATTTTTAAATTAATAACTCAGCTTTGAGAAAAAGTTATATGTATTCCTGTTGAATAAGTTTCTATCATTCTTGCTGTGAAAAAATTATTAATGTTAATGAAAATTTGTTGTTTTCCCTCTTTTTATAAATTTTAATAAGCATTATTTTCAGAAATAACTAAAATATTCTTATAAATAGCACTAGATTTTTTTAAAAACTTGAATCTGTTTGGTTATTTTAAGAAGATTTACTTTTTTAAATAATAAATTTGCATTCCAATGATAGAGAAAAAGGCTTCAAAACCAAAATGCAGTAAAACTGAAAAGAAAGGGGTATTTTTTGCATGCTACAAAAATGTTACACATTTAATCATATAATTTCCTTTTTTATTTTGTAATTAAAAGATCTGTAGAAAGAAACTGCTATTTCTATAGAGGTGTGAAAAGACGAAAACATTGAAAAATTTGGATATGAAGGGCAAAAAAGTGTGGAAGAAACGATGCTAAAATTTCAATTCCTCAACTTTTATTTGATTCAGCTGTCATAATATTTATTTCTACATGTAACCTTCTTCTATGAAGCTACTAGCAGTTGATTTTTATTTGATTTGATTTTTTTTTCTTCTGTTATTTGATGTTTATACTTGATTATACACTACAGTTAACATTACACTTTGTTGGTAATGTTTGTTTGAAAATATTTCAGACCTGTTTTTAGATTTAAAAGTTTATTAAAAGAAAATAGATTTTAATTATCTTTTCAAGTTTATAATTTGCTAGTTTACAATATTCTATTCAATTTTTAATTAAAATCTTATTCTTTAATATAATATTAAAAGAAAAGAATACATGTTAATACTTAAAATAGAGTAGATAAAGTTTTTATTTTGTGATATTAAATCAGTTTAAAGGTTCAATCTAAAGTTTCTCTTTGTCTCTTTTGTGAAAAGAAATTATTTTAATTTATTATACTATTTAAAAAGTGGTAATATTGATTTTTATTTGATAACCATAGGTATTTTCGTATTTGGAAATTATTAAAACTAATTTCATAATTTTGGAAAAAAAGTATGGTTATAACTTTTATTTTTGTTTTCAAATAACGTTATTTATTTTTCTCTTCTCAATTTTTATTGATTATTGATTTACTTTTACTGATGAAATAGTTTATAAGAAATTAGTTTTAAGATTTTACAAAAAAGGGCAACATTTCTTTAGAGATAGGGGGCTGTTATAAAGACTGAGGTCTGTCAATAGTTTTCAAAGTACATTTTGTTTTATTTTGCATTCATAGGGGACCAGAAATATTCCTCTTGAGTAATTTTATTTGTATAGATAGTTTATTATATTGTTTCAAACCTGGTAACATAATTAATTACTATTGGAATCTTTGCAAATAATAAATAAATGTATGATTTTCTCTTATTGCTTTAGAGGTGAACTGTTGGACTTGAGCATTACCAAATATGGCACAGATACATTTTGGAAAGTACAATTGTGCATTTTGGACCAGATTTTAATGTATAAAAATTAAGTAAAATATAGTCCCCCCCCCCTTTTTTTGTTCTGGCTTTTAGAAATATCACTTAAAAATGATTGTTACACCATTTTAAATTTAAAAGTGACACCAGTGGTTGCCTCTTTAGTACTACCAGCTATCAATTTTTGTTTTTAAAAAAGTATAAATATTAATACAAATTTTTAAAAATATTTTTTGTAGTATTTGCTTTAATAGCATTTCTAAGCTGGATAGAATATATTAGTAGGTGAGAAAAAGATTTAATTAAAGCACTGTGTAAAGCATTGTAAGGTTAGATTATCTGAATAGTTACATTTTTTATGTGATTGTGGTTATCAAAGAGCCTGACTTTATTTTCTATACACTAACTTTCAAGATTTGTGTCTGATTATTTAATAAATGAATTTGCATATAAATTATTGTCTATGTGTGCATGTATTCAAACAAAGGAACATAATATAAATTGCTGATAAATAAAATATATTGTTTCTAAGTTTATAGAAAGAACAGACATTTTTCTGGCCGGAAAATCCGAAGTGCATGCACAATTCATTTCTCTGTACTTTGAAGCTTAATATAAAATGTGACGTATTGTGTAAGCATGTGAAAGTGGAAATAAAATACTGCTTTGAGTTTGGAGGGGGTGGGGGGCAGAGAAAGTGCATGTTTTGTTGGCTTGATTGGATTGTAAATATTTTGTCCTTAACCTGTTTAAATCACCTCCCTCCCCCTTTCCCATGCTTTGTGAATCATCTGCATTTGAACAATCCTGCTCCTTCTGACTTCATTTCAGCTTCTTTTTTGAAATTTTTATATGTACTCCATTCTATTTCCAGTTATTTCCAAAGAGATTTTTGACGATGTTTCTCTTAACCTTTTTCTTCTCACTCCATGCATAAAAAGACACTTAAAGAGATTCAAGGGTGAGTTGATTGACTAGATGAATTGGATTAAAAATTACATCATTGGTACGTGCTGCGCCTAATTAGTTGTCAGACGATGATACTTTAATCCTGCAGATAAAATTTAATCGTCTGCTCTTTGTTCGTACAACGCATAAATCTGTAAATGAATTGCTTTGACTTAATCGTATTTATCTGTGGTGATACTTAATGGATCGTGAACATTCTGATTTTTTGAATTATGTGAGAAAGTTATTCTGTCATGAGAAATTTATCTTAACATTGAAACATCTTGAAGAAGTTGGTTGAAAAGCTAAAATGACGACACTTCCGTGTTAAACTAAACATTCCCATTTTTTATCCTCTGTAATAGAAAAGAAAATTATTATGAACTAGTTACCTGATAGTCCTGTTTTTAGAAGTAGAAAAATGCATTGTTTAAACATTTTTTTATTTTTTTTGCTTT
The DNA here is from genome assembly GCA_026543055.1 of Argiope trifasciata. Classification (NCBI taxonomy): domain Eukaryota; kingdom Metazoa; phylum Arthropoda; class Arachnida; order Araneae; family Araneidae; genus Argiope; species Argiope trifasciata. The sequence goes on along the minus strand of JAPMOQ010045887.1, from coordinate 750,530 downwards.
ACAGTTTTGAAAAATAATTATTTCCTTTGAATGTGTTTTATTTATATATAATTTTTGAATTTTACCCTATAGGCTAACCTTTTGAAGAAGTTTAGACTATTTTTGATTTTAATAATGGAAAATTCTTGTATATTTATATCTGCTTATTTCCGTATTGCATTCTTCCGTCTCATAAATGAATACTTATTTTTACCACATACTGCTTTTGATCTTGCATTTTGCAATTTTTTATACATAAACTTGATTACTTAGTAAACATTTTACATTCATGAAAAAGGAATTGTATTAATTGCCTATTCCCTTCAACAATTACATACCCCCTCCCCTCTCCATGATAGCAGTTGCTTATTCTGCGTGCGCTTCTAAAATATAATTCCATGGAAATTTTTATCTTTATCCAGATATGCATAACGGAAATGTTATATGAAGAGAAATTCGACTGCAGAATTTTTATGTATCTGTTTGTTGTTAAATGTGTTAAATCAGTAAAACATTATTTTTGAATTCATGTTTATAAAGCCATCTTATCTTTGTAAAGCAGAGAATTTAAAAAACAAAATGATTAGTAGTGGGAGTAGAAAACATGATATTGAGTGCAATTTTATAGCTGAGTAGAGATCAAAATCTAATGTTTTTTTAATCTAAAAATAATATTCTTTCTTCGTTATATGAATGTGCACGAAAATAATTCAATTGCATACATGAAATAATTGTTAACCAATTTCAAAGAATAATTTACTAATCATTTCAATCATATCAATTTTTTTCAATACTTTTTTAATATTAAGTCGATGAAAAATTAGGCTTATGTTTTTAGAAAATATTGAAGACCATTTCATCATAATACCATTTTGGGAATGGTTAGTGAAGCGATGCGGGTAATCGATGAACGTCAAAACGGTAGAAACAGAATGTCAAATTGGTGCCTGGATTTTTTATAACTTCGAAACGATTCGTACTCCTAATTTTGGAATGCGATTGATAAAAAATTACTGATTCAGTTCGTTTAAGACTCGCACAGCTGATCGGAATTCACAAGTTGAACCGTAAAGTAATTTTAACTTGAAGGACGCAGATAAAAAGAATTTAAGACGTGTACTTATTTTTTAAATCTTTTTCACATCTACCGTATGATGATTTCTTACAAACAAATAAAATAAATAAATACAGGAGAAG